>JAQIWG010002484.1:0-20265 GCA_034695025.1 Chamaedrilus cognettii | reverse complement strand
GCGCTGTTTTAATTAAATAAAAAATCGATACGCAAAACAGGTCGAGTGTCACTTCTGTTACTTCTATATTCTGTGGTATACATACTAGCGGCTTCACGGAAACAATAAATACATTCCACAACTTCAGAGCACAATACTGAATTTCAAACCACGGAACATTGTGCATGACTATAAACCATCTGAGAGAGCTTACTAATACTAGGAAATTAGCAAAGGAAGATGTACCAGATGCTTAAAAGGTTAACCAAAAGCTCCATTTAAATGCCAAATGTTACTCCAAAAACGCCAAAGATTAACCAACTCTGTCAAAGATTAACCAAACTCTGTCAAAGATTAACCAAACTTCTGTCAATCTCATATGAAACACCTTCATGTGAAGGATTGATGGAAGTATGGACAGCGACAAGGAACGATACCTATGGCCTACTCAATACTTTTCACACACAGGGTTTAAAAAATTTCAAAAAAGTATCACTAATATACAAAGTAATCAAAACAATAAACTTACTTAAAAACATCCACAAAGTATGTAAAAAAATAGCTGAAAAAAATTATTTTAGTCTCTGCCGAGATCTTCATTGTTCCGCTCTCCTACACCCCCTTGAGACCACTTCAACCCTGCCCCAAGGACCACAATGCTCTTCTGGAGTCCCTCCACCCCCTGGCCGCGGTACAGAACGCATCAATCCTCACCCGAAGGGTGAGTGGTCCTCAATTCGCTGCCAGTAACCTTCACAGTGTCTCGTAGTCGCGTTAAGCGCGGGTAGCGCGTGGTACTTCGCGCGGTACGTATCCAGCGACACGCCGTACATGCAGAGGGCCTCGGCATCCGCTCGCTCGGGCGGGCACTTGTAGAGCAGCGACACGCCCGTCGGCAGCTCGCGGTAGGCGCCGAGCGAGCCGGCGTGGCGCTCGCTCAGGGCGAGCATGGCGGTGCGGATGACAAGCGAGGGCGTGCCGCAGAGACGCAGGCGCTGGATGTCGCGAAGGGGAACGTAGCGGCCGTCGTAGAGGAGGATCGATTGGACGACGTCGGGCGGCGCGGCGTGCTGCGAAATCAGCACCTGACACGCAGCAAATGTTAAACTTAAGGTTTTGGGAGTCTAAAAACCATGCACAGTAAAAAAGACTATTACAGTCCAGCTCTGTGCGGAGGGTCACGCACAGCCCACTCCGCCCCCTTTAGTCGCCTTTTACGACTCGCCCTGGGAGCTCTTGGCTGCAAGCCAATTCACTGTTCCCCAGCTTGCAGAAGGTGATATATCAAAATATAAAATGTTCAACAGCGTGCCGCAACATCAGCATCTGTCATATGTATTGCAAAGGAGCGCAACTGTCAAGCCGCAGACAAGTCAATTTAAATGGCTTGTGACTACTACTACTCACAAAAAAGTTATCAGAGATGTTTGGAATAGATGTCAATTTATACATATATATTGAAAATGAGATCATCTTGGAAATAAATTGTATGCACTTACTTTTGTAAATACTATGCAAAAGTCAGACTGTAACATACATGTACTTACACCAAAATATCATACAAGTCAACTTCAAAAGCTTAAAAATTGATGCTTTTCTACAAAATCATAAAAAATTTGCTAAAATAATTATAATAGATGGTTATTTGTGTGAGCAACATTTGGTCATCTTTGAATATATAATGTAATCAGGCCTGTATACAAGCCCAGAGAATTGATTAGCAGTTTTGCGAATCAATTTCAATTTTGACTAGCAGTTTCACTAATTTGATTAGCAGTTTATATCGTCTTGAAATGGTCCAAGAGATTACACAAAACTGCATGTTGAGTCTGCTGTACTGAACACCCCGCGAATCGATTATTGCACTACAATGCTCCGTGATGTGATCGTGGATGTAGTCCGTTATATCACTAATCACTGCACTATTAAATAATCTCGCTATAATCGCCATTTGAACAGCATATGGGCGTACGCGTACCTACGTCGAATGGTTACTAATTGCGCGGGGCGCATGAACTGAAAGTTAAATTAATAATAGCCTGCCACTCGTCGCTTTATTGAGCCTTGATTTGCACAATTTCTGATTTGCAAACATTGCAAATAAAATTTGTGCTTGATTCGCAAATGGGGTTAAATTCATTCGCAAATCCATTTCGCGATACATTTGCGATGAAAATCCGCACATATGCAGGCCTGTATGTAATACCGTAATACTAACCCTACATGAAAAACCCTGCAAGCATATAATTTTATTCTTATATTTTTATACCGCAATGTATAATATACATTAATTATAAAAAATATGAGATAAAAATTATTTAAAAAACATTTCTATATGTATATAAATCATATACGCATATAGAAATGAGGTATTGTATTGTCCAGTATCAAATTTTGCTTTGTAGTGTTTTTTCACTCTACGCACCTGATTGCTATGCTTCTCAGTTTCACTAACATTAGTCTGCCTGCAATCCTGGTAAGGAGCAACTTCCTGTTTCACCGATGAAGCCAGCAAATCAATGCCATGCTTGTAAATCTCCAAAGGTCCCACAAAATCGTCCGTCAAACCGTGACCGTTGAATAGCGAACCCAACTTTTCGTTGCTCTGTGAAAAAAGCAACCAGGGGGATGGTAGCTTCACACTACTGTTCGTAACAGTGGACTTCCGACGATAGTTTGGTGATGGATCCACGTGAACGATATCATCAGAAACGCACACAACATCAACATCCGATGAATTTGGCGATATGCAAACTTGCTGGCCTGTAAGTTTTTCGCTTCCACTCTGCCTCTGCTGCAGTCTTTCCCTTTCGTCACTCGGTGTTCGACTAGAAATGTCATAGCACTGAGAAGTCTCTGAATGATTTGGACTAAAACACTGAATTATTGCATAAGGATCGTTGTTCGATTGGGATTGCCCTTGAGGTCGAATTATTCGGGATACAGGTGATTGCAAGAAATATTTATTTGGATCATCTGTAACATTCGGTTCTAATCTGTCCGCTAAAGTCTGATAATTGCGCAAAGGGTTTTCCCCACACAAACGAAGTTCTGCACTTTCCGCCTCTTGCGTTTCCTGTTTAATCGCAATACCATTCGACACAATATCAGCATCCACCGAGCAATTGCCTAAAGTCGCGTCACTTTGACCTAATCCGGCGCATAGTCTCTTAGCTGTCGGCGCGTGGTTTACATCATGATCATTTGCCAACTTGCAAGAGACTTTTTCACGATGGCGCCATGGTGCATCCACCGACAAAATATTTGTTTTGGCAGCTATCATCGAAGTCGATCCGCTCAAATCCTCCTGATCACGTGACAAAGACCTTTTCGACTCTGCCATTTTTCCCGACTCGTCGAATGTAGATCGTTTGTCCGAAATCGACCGATTTTCGATGATGCCGTCAAGAAGTTGGGTGTCATCGACCTGCATGGTTTCATGAATGCTGACAAGAAAGACATCGCTCTGATCGAGGGTTATCCCGATGACGGCGTCGACGGAGAACTGCTTGCGAAAGCCGAGTCCGCTGCGGCAGAGAAGCATGATGGTGTCGGAGAGAAGCAGACGAACGCGCTCCTGGTCCGCCGTTAGACCCATGCTGATCGCCTAGAAGCAAACAAACAAGCACCGGTATAATGTCCACAAAAATCCTAATATATTGTACAATGTCCACGTAGCATTTGTCAATTAAGTATTTTTTCCTTAGCTTGAGCTTAGCTTGAGCCTACCTTAACGAGAGCATCTCCACTCAAATACACAAGAATATTATGCATGTTCAAATAAACAAAACCCGTTAAAAACGTGCAGAGATCGTATTAATACCTTAGTAGTGTGTGGTGGTAGTATGCATACTTATCATCATCAATTTTGGAACGCGCAGAACTGTCAGGCATAAGATAGCCTCAGCAAAACGAAAATTTTAATCTAGACTATTTTACCTATTTCATAAATATGAATTCATAAATTGAAAATCCTACATCATAATCCTGAAAATCTCTACAAACAGCAAAGGCTCAACTTTCAAAGGCCAGCACTAGACAGGTACAAAGCGTTACTGAAATATTGAACCTGTAACCAAATACTTCGATTTAGGGCTAATTTAGAGAAAATTAACGAACAATTCTTACAATAATCGAGAGGAAGTACTAGTATTTAGTATTCTACTGCAATCTGTATAAAAGTAAATGTAAAATGCAAACTATAAGCAAGTGTCTCTTTTTTTATTTTACGTTTACTGTAATTTCAAATATTAATATTACCCTGCTATAGATTTAAATAGTTAAGTTTTTAGTCACAACTTTAACTAGGCTTAGTCAAATTCAAAGTATTTCATTTTGTGACATGATAGATGTTGTAAAAGTTAAATACACACTCCCCCTCCCCCTCATTGCGATAGGACGCCAAAAATCTTAAGGAAGGCCGTCAGGTTCCGTCCGCATCCCTCTCCCTCGATCGGCACGGAAAGGTTGAACACGTATGATTGGTACCCAGGCGGGCTGAAAATGATATGATATTACAATGTTACAATGTACATGTACAATTGCACATTGGACATAACAGAATTAGTCATAATGCCTAATTAAAAATAGGGTCGACATGTTTGTAACAGCATGCCCACGGAGCATGCATAATTTGCGTCCTCCGCATGGTGGACCCTATCCACCCATTTAATTTTTTATTTGACACATAGGCCTAGTGGGGGGCACAAAGGGCAATTATTCAAAACGCATAATTCAATCATGCTGAACGTTTTGTTAAACATATGGGTCGCTAAGCTTGGGTCCCTAGGCCTATATCCAGCTGCATCAATATGTCTTGCAATCTAATATTGTTGTAAAATAGTAAACAGGTTGTGAAGTATATGTATTGGCCCAGTTGTTGGCACATAACTTAATTTTGGAGTCAACTAGAATATAATTTCTTGGCGTTAGTTACAGTAAAATTCTTGACGTAAACTAATTAGGCCTATGGGCCTAAGCTATTAGGCCGTGGCTTCATACATGTACGTGTCATGTACCCCATAGTGGCACAAGCAGTAGGGCCTACTAGGGCTGGCTTACACAATCATTCGTTGGCTAGCCTAACAAATTACTGTGGCGTACCGCAGGCTATAGGCCTACACACACAGAGACACACAGAGCGCACGCATGAGGGTCTTGAAGACTTTGAAGTCGGTGAATTACTCGCAGTCTCCGAGCAACGCGATCCAGTTGCGTCACTCGCTCGCGTCCCTCGTTCTTTATTGCTTCCAACGGCAGCAGGTGATACCGGTATCGATGCATAATGATGATTATAGCTGACCCCAATACGGGATAGCGTATTTCAAAGTTTATCCAGCTCGCACGGTCGCGTTCATCAGCGGCGGCAGTTGTGCAATGTCTTCTTTGAAACCAGACATATCGAGCGCATTCAACAGCGCGGCATGTGGGGCTCGCGACTGAATTGATACCCTAACGGCCTTAACGCTTCATCGGCATCAAAGAGCCAGCCTAATCTAGCGTGTAGTTTCTCTTGTAGTCGTGTAACGTGTCGTTCCTCTTCAGTGCAATGCCTATTCAATAAAGACTTATGACTGCACAGTATGGACCATGGTGTATGGTTATAGTTAACAATGATCTCATATCCTTCGCCTACCAGGATTGATGGGGAAAGCGTATGTAGCCTATAGGTCTACACAGCATCGGAGGTAGGCGTAGACCTGTACGACATAGGCCTACAGGCTACATGACATAGGCCTACATGTACACATAATGTTAAGTTTTCTTGATGCATCCTATACTTAGTGAGCGAGCGCGAAAATCAAATCTTTTATCACGCATGGCTCTTAACGAATAATTACTGCATTATAGTCCAACCCGCAGCTGACACAAATCGTAGGACACATAATAAAAGCTGTCTGCTGAATGCTAATGCAGCGTGAATTCCGTTATGCGCAATTCGCCAATCTCAGTCTTTGATCATGACAAGCTGCCAGCGACTCCAGGACAGTCTGATAGCATGCATGGAGTCCCTCTGCTGAAGTCAGTTCCGTGCTGGGTCACTCAGACTCACTCTTCTATTTAGGCCGCAAAAGGCTCGCGTGACACCGCAGTCATGCGTGTTGACAGGGGCTTCAGTGGCGCGCATTATAACCACATGGCGCTATCAGCAGCCTATCAGTGCGTCGCAATTTCAGATTTGACAGGTTAAACTCGGTGCGATCCCTGTTGACGGAGAAAAGAACAATTCAAAAGGCGTCTCTTGTCGAACAACCATTCAATCATGATAATAAATGGGAATCTTACATTTTGGTTGTGTCGGCAATTTTCACAATGTACGCTATGGGTAGGCCTACAGCAAAACGTATGGAACAAATTAAAACAATTACGCACTTAAGTCGAGTCCTAAGTTTTATTAAAAGTCTTATTTTCTATAGCCTACTGAAGCCGTGTCGCGCGTATTCATTTTCCTGTTGTATATATCCTACAATGCTTCAACACCGTTTCACTCAAAAAATATCGCACACTCACCATTATTATTATTTACTATTTCTATAAATAAACTGATAACGGAATTATTGACTAGGCCTAATAACATTGACTTTGTGTATGAGCCCATTGTAATTCTCTTTGGTAGCATACGCGGAATGACTGCGGTTAGGCCAAGGATACCATGCCAGCTGCAATGCATCAAAAATGATCAAAGTACTCTTTGAAAGCATTGAATGGAAAAGCATTCTGATAGAGATTCTTTATCGAAATCACCAACATCTGCTAAAGACTATTGCAATCAATCGGCAGCTATATCAAATCGCAAAAAGTTGTGTTTGATCCGCTACGGTTAATTATATCAACCAATCACCGACCATTGGCTTTGAGACGTCCAGGCCCCATTGGTCAACAATGGTGACTGTCTGTTTAGAGAAGCCGTTTGAGTGCGGCTCTGGGTTGGGTTAACCGCGTAGGCCTACACGCACATGTGTGTTAGTGTTACTATATACGGTATGTTGTGAAACGATGCATTTGGCCTACGGTCACTATTACACGGCGTCTCTGCGAAGGGAATTATGAAATACGCCGCGACTTGGCGCTAACGATGTCAACCCTGCGAAGGATAACAGAGCGGCAAATGTCAAAAAATAAACGCTGCGTTGTCATCTCTGAATCGCCGCCAACAACATTAACCTCTTGTCTCCGCTGATTTCTTGAATATCTTATAGCTGATGATGTGTTGACAGAATGCATTCACAGAACGAATAGGGCTCGGCTCACACACATGTATTACGAATTTACGATTCAACATGAACACTACATTTGAAATCAATCAAATCCATTTCGCAATGAAGCATAAAATTTACATGGATAAAGTTGTGTATTCGCGTTATTGTGCAAATTATTATGTCAGGATATTATAGTTGCGTTAAAATATTTCAAAGGTGCGCAATAATATTTCAAAGACAAATTTTAACTCTTTTCATGCGTGGTTGATTATCCTTGTTAAACTCTTTTAGACTTTTATCATGCCAATGCAGTTCAATGGTAATCTAATTTACAGTCAATTTGAATTCACATTCATTGCAGTCAATTATAATAATAAATGTTCATTCGCAGGCTAAGGGCGTAAGTATCTAGAGAACAATATCGAATCAATGATGCTGCAACTAAGAGAGCGAGATATACTATAGGCTGAGTTTTTCCAACAAGTGTTAAAATTAAATCCGAGGTCATGACATCACCACACCCAATGAGCGCGCTGAACGCTTCATCTATGGTTAATTTAGCGCCATGTGATTGGTTTTTGCAGAATAAATCTCGGATTAAAATTTTGACACTAGATGGAAAAACCCGGCCTATAAAGTCTCTTCCTGCTTTCTTTTATTTATTTTCGTTATAATCAGCTATACTATACAGACACCTTATCGAAGACTGCACTGCTCATCAATCTGTATGCTAACAGTGTTGTTCATCTATTGCTTCAGTCAATTCACTATCAGTCTTAAATTCTTAATCATATTCATCTTACGATTAAACTGCTTCATGCTCAGCTATATACAATTTGACGTCTCTATTCACAAACAGACCGTGAATAAATATAAAATTGCTTTAAAATAAACCTCCAAAAGCATTTTAGCAAACAACGTCTACATAATACCCTAACATTGGTTTAGTTCTCGCGGCAGGTTCCAGGACCCGCCAATTCTTGATGTTTCAAGATTTTTCTTTCCTCCGCAGGAAATTGGACGTATCTGCAAGTCATACAAAACCAAAATTAAATTAATAAGATAATATAATATGATATTGTTAACTTTATTTCATCGATCAATCAAAGATTGACACATCCAAAAGATGAAACAATAAAGGAAAAAATATGAAAGTGGACAAAAGCAATACATGTTAGGCCTACTTTCTGTGGCAATAGGGTCTAGGCTTATCTATATAGGCTATACACCATCAATATGATACATTGTATGGTAGGCCTAATGGCATTCAAGAATTTCAAGTTCTTTAACGAACTGATATGGCTTTGAAAACCATTGGTGATGCAAAGCACCAGAACAAACAGAACGTTTCAAAGCTGCTTCTGGCAGAACCGCATAGCTAAACCTAAACAACATTCTCAACGCTATCTTAATTTGTTAAACAAGTCGCGCTGAGTCGATCGAACTAGCGGCAGAAGTGTGGACCGCACGCTGTCAGAGCGTGTACTGTGTCGGATAATAGAACGACTTCAAAGGATGCTCGAACTGCGGCCGAGATACACAAGGGACTTCTTGCATTTAACTCAATTCAGTCACATATTTCACTACATCCGAGAATTTGTTATCCCATCGGTTGGATAAGTGGGGAAAAGACACGCGGAGGCAAGGGAAAAACATATTCCACTTTAAAGTCAAAATTAAAAATTCCCTTTGATTAATTTTTACGTGACACATTGATGTTGCTAAGTAGGTACTCATTTTCACGTACGTTTTTCTCAAGCACTCCATGGAATGCAATAGAAATGCATATTTTAACACCACTGCACCTGAAATAGCCATTTTTGCAATCTCAAAATTTAGAGGTCGTGCCATGTTGATATCTTACTATAGAAATTTCAGAAGGCTCAAATTATTAGTATAATATCTGAAACATCAATTTAGCTAGAAGGCTATCTAACAAGGACCAATTATTAAATAAAATGACTTAATAAAGTAATTATGAAGTTGGTCAGAGCTCCTCTCTGGCGTGCATCACAAAGCCTACAGCTGGCTTAATGCTCATCCTCCAAGAAGTTGGTATCAAGAGGAGCGCCACTGCCTCACATGTATGCATGAGCAGCACGACGACGTAGGCTCGCATTGACCTATACCAGCTGCTGCCAACCACGGCTCCTTGCTAACCCATCTGTAGACCGCAGATGTCCAGATGGCCTGGGGTCTCGCTAATTGTTTATACAGAGTACACATGGGCGGACATCGCGCGGCTGTGAAGTCGACAATGGACGCAGAATTGCTTAGAGCAGCGTCACTAATTGAATTTAACGCAAGCGAAGGGTGAAGAATTGAAACACAGTCTCAAAGGAGGGTCTGTATGGACATTATTCGGTATTATGCTAGTTATTACAGGCCTACTATATTATATGAGTTATATTATTACATATAACACAATTTAAATATTACAGTAGCGCCTCAACCCATCAGTACATGTACCTTGGTCATCTTTTTGTTTGTAGTTGTGCTTTGCTTGCACCGTTAGTTGCTTTGGGATTACTGAATGCAAATTACGATTTATCAAAGTATTTGCTTCAACTATGAAGCGTGATCATGAATAGTGAGCCTCTGCAGTTCTGCCCATAAAACTGTCATAACGTAGACTTGCCTTTAAATATTAGATTTGCAATGGCTTAGATTATAAGCTGATACTCTGAATTATTCAAAATAGCGATCACAGCCCAGATTTAACATCGGATTAGACCTACTGAAGGCAAACCTCAAATGCAACGTTATCGTTAGCGTTGTGTTACCTATTGTCCTCGATGAAAAGAGGCGGCGAAAAGATGCTATAGTTCTGTAGATGTGGTTACCTAAGCCTCTCAACGGGTAGGCCTATATTGGATACTCTCCCACAGTGCAAACAATAATTATCATATCATCAATGCGCGTTCACGGTTGCATTCTGGATACTTCAATCGAAACGGTATAAGGGCTCAAAGTAATCCTGAATTGAACAACAACGCGGACTTGAATGCCGTAGGCTACTCGGTAGGGGGCTGTTGCATATTTAATTTATGCGAGGCATGCATAGCGCACCGCCAGTGCAACTTTGTCAAGGATAATCCACTCGGCCAACATTATTGGTTGACAGTGCTCCATAGAGACCAGACGTGTTAGCATGGTAAGTGGAAGTTTCTTCAAGGAATTCCATAAATCCCTCAATTAATGGCGTTATTGCACCTATTATTTTCCTGAAACAATTGGGTGGCGTAATTTGAGCATAGGCCTATGCTTTGGCCAATCTTACTACTTGTGTTTATCGTATGACAATGACACACATCTCTTTATACAAAGTGACCTGCGTAGAAGAAAAAGGACCGTTTTATAATATTTTAAAATGCACTGATAAAAGTAAGCTTTAATTAAATTATACATTAAAAAGATAATTACTTACAAGTCAACGCCGTGACTATAGATCGTAGAGAGGCCTAGTCGACGCGGACGCTGTCTGTAGTGTCGGATGTACAGGCGAGCCGAGAACTGATGACGTCACAGCGCCCAGAGCTGATGACGTGACTGGGATGTAACCGCAATGGACGCCTTTGTGCCTCAAATCCTTTCTGGATTTTGAAAAAACCTGAAATCGTTGAAGCGCATATTGTTACAGATCTGTAAAGAAAACACTGAACATGCTATTATTATGTACAAGCCTAACGTGTATACAAGTAAGGCATGACGATGTTGACACATAGATTTGTGAAAGAATGAACCCAAGCATTATCGGCAAGCGTCATAATGCTGTATAAAACAGTTCAGCTCATTAGCAGCCATACCTTTCATTACGGTTTAAAGCAAGCCACGCCGCTCGGAAAATTAGTTTTAAACGTCAGTAAAATAGTGCCATTTGGAACAAAATTCATCACCTCAAAACTTTAGGATATATTATTTGTATTTTTCCCCCAAAAAAAGATTCCAATCAAAATGTGCCGTTTGGGCCTCATTGTGCTGTCCATAAGAGCCTCAGCATGTATGCGTGAGCATTCACGTGTGCAATTACATATTATTGTGTTTAGAAAACTCTAGCAAACTATTTCAGCGACGTAAAATGAATGTATGAAACGATAGGCGACGTACGGCGATAGATGACGTATGAAAACGTTGACAAACCTGTCATTTTCCCGCGCCGGTAGGGAGATTTCCTGTTAAACAGTCGACGCATGCCTGTGTTGTGCTCGTGTCTCGAGCTCGTATCAATAGAAATGACAGGTTCTCTCGTCGATCCTTTCTCATTGCAGAGACGAACACATGGACTAGCAGCATCAGTAAATCGCAGACTTTCGTTTACAGCACACGAATGCAAAACAGTATCGCGCTCAACACACGAGTCACAAACGGCACTATGGATCATCTTATCCACAGCATCGTTTTTCACACAAGAATTTACAGGGCGGCAACCGTTTCGAAGAGTCGTAGCATCGATTCTTGGCAACGCGTCGAATCTCGGCAAACAATGTTCGTCGGCCAACGGCGCTACTTCAAAGTTCAGCCTCCTGCAAGTCGACGTTTTCACCAGCACTGGTCCCGATCTTGCTATCTTGGAGCTGTTATGAGCGTCACGCTTAGTAAGGACGTCAAAAGTCTGCAGGCGCAAGGAATCACAGTCGCTTGAATCACGGGTCCATTCGTAACGGCCCGATAGAGGCTGTTCCGACTCGAAGTCAAAATTCCACTTGGAAGCGGAGCGAAGTCGATGTTGGTTTACAATCGACGTTGATTCGGTGTCCTTCATCTTGCAGTTGTCTGTAGAAGAGCTGCGGAAGAAATAAACACTTGATACAATACTTTGTGAACTGTTAAATTCGCCAAGCTGCGCTGCAGTGTGGACGTCCAAACAGTCTTTTATTTAAGAGAACTTCGATCGAACTATACGGTAGGCCTATGTCACTATATATCGCAATTCACTGATTTTAAAAACTAGGTTAAACTTCAAATTAGTGTAGACGTGGACGTTCAAACAGTCGCTTGACACGAATGCTAAATTTACCTAAATATTGCTATAGTTGCGGCCAATCCAGATTCGATTAAACTTGATGGCAAACAGTACTAGAATAATCGTCTACGATCTATCCTGTGTCTTATTAGTAAGCCTAGTTTTATATTGAATCCACCGAGTCACAACAGTCACATTCACTCTTTATGGCCGTGAAGTTGCGTACCACGACCTCACGACGTGATTGAATCGCAACGACTCACGAAGAAGACTAACGACTAAATCCGTTCTCCGTCTAAACTGTAGCCTATCGCACAAGCTGGTACAGGTATTACGTATCTCACGTGCCAGCAGCTGCCAAAATCATGCTAGATGTCATTTTCTGCTGTGAAAACTCCACGTTGCGACATACCATTGGGTCATATGAAACTCAGAACGTGACTGGCTGATCAGTCGTGACTGACAATTAGGACACGCCCACTTCGAGGCACCTAACAGCAAGGAGTGTGAAACTGGTGAGGAGACGCCATCTGGCTCAGTTTACGCCTAATCAATGTTGACGAAGTAAACAGCGGCTGGCTTGTGCGGTCGACTACAAAGGAATGAGACAATTATTGCTCGGCGACGGGTGCTTTGCATGTTTGATAAAGTCACCATTATAATTTGAGAGAATTAGGGCTTGTAAGCTTAGCCCACTGCATGTAACTACGGCTTAGCCATGCAGTTTGTATAATTATTGAGTAGTGTAGCAAGGGGCACATAGCTGCAGGATCTACACTCTACAGCTTGCCTACATGAACTTAGCTTTGATGATAATAAGAATAGACTAAGATGATATCTTCTAGCTACAATATCGATAATGGCATCAGGGCGTCAGCTATCTGGCGTCCCGGCGGCGTCTATAATGCCAGAAAATTGGTCTCAGACGCCAAAATAACGAAAAATTTGATACATACATACAGTAGTACGATATTAAATAAAAATCTTGTTGAAAACAATTAGGCAACAAATTATTTGTTCACCATACCATCTGTAATGTTCAAAGAACTGAAACCGCAATGGTCTATAACGTTTGATGCAATTCATCCAACTATACTGTGAATTAAACAAGAATAAGGAAAAAGAAAATTTCATTATAGAGGATAGCCAAAGAAATATCACAAGCTACAAAAAGTTAATGTCTACTATTTTACTATAAAAAGTTTAATGTCCACCATGTTGGTTTAATAAACTCAAGCTTCATGTCCACAATTTCGGTAAAACAAATTGCATTAGCCTTGTAAAAGCCAATCCAAAAATCAAGGTGATCAGCCAAAAGTCAACGCAAGTCAACGTTATCAGCAAATGCAACTTGGACCAAAATACCAAATCACCTGCATCCTGTAATCATGCTTCCCAGTGCAAGTTCTCTTCATAGATCCTAAGAATAGATTGCACGAAAGGGCGTTGAGATCGAGCACAGGCCAATAGATTGATTTAATTTTAGATGTAATTTAAATTAAAAGATCTAAGCACAGTTTACATGCAATGATTTACCAGTCTGCAGCTAAATCTCAATCTAACCTTGGATTCATGCAATCAGGCATAAACGTTGTGACGATCATCTATAAAGGCCAATTAAGTTCTTAGTTCCACAAGAGGACTGTCATGACATAATCATGCGCCTCAATGCCACTGCTGCCTGGGCGGCATCCGCGCCCCGCCTGCCCCCCTGTCCATGGGCTCCCCATGTCTCTGGCTGTGATCCTGCGCCCTCTGGGGCCCCCCCTGCGCTCTCCCATCCCCCCCATACTGCGCGTACACACCCCCTCCGCTCCCGTACGACTGGTTTGAAATGGTTTGCATAGGATAATTCTGGTTGTAACCGGCTCCACCCAGCTGCTGCTGCTGCAACTGAGGCAAATATTGGGCATTGGCTGCACCCGTGTAAATATACTGGTGGGGGTAGGGACCGACGCCAGGAGGGCCCTGGGAAACACTGGCCCCCCCGGCAGGAGGGTGGTGGTAGCCTGATTGAGCGAGGGGGGGTTGCTGAGAGTAGGTGCTTGGTGGGGGGATGGCGGTGGATGGGGGGGCCTGGAATGCAGTGGGGGGTCCCTGTAAAAGACAGAAAAAATGTTGTGATAGAGACGAAAAATAAAAATACACTGAATGATCAATTACAAAATTCATCAGAATACAATCAACATCAGCTTTCATGCGTAATAAGCTCATGCTACAGATTTCTAACTGGGCCGCCGATACTCAACTTTTGTTCTACAAAGATTTATAGTGCATTTTAGTGACAGAGCAGTTTAAATGCTTGAAATCAACCCTAAAATTGTCGTGCATTTTAATTATAACATAAATAGCAAAATTTTCAAAGCAGTTTATAAATAAATGAAAATCTGATAAATTACAGCAAGCTGCATATTACAAAACAAATGCAAATTCCCTAATATTCAACACTGATCCATCACCCTTATGAAACGCACTTTGCTGCTAACTTGGGGTCATTTTTGAAACAAGTGTTATCGACTGTTTGTATACTATTAACGGAAGCAGTGGTTGGCCCCAGTTGACAGAGTTAAAAGCATTTCAAGCAATAAACAAACCCATTCAATGCAACCCCTATAAATAAATCTAAAAGCCTCTCGCCCCGTACCTGCTGATACACCTGCTGCGGCGGCACCGGCGCCCGCCCGACGGGAGGCTGCAGGGACCCTCCAACCCCCTCATCACGCCCCTCCCTCCCCCCCATCAGCGACTGAATGGACTGCGACCCCTCTTGGGACATGAACGACGACGCGTACATCTGTGTCGCGATGTAGGGGTTCGTCTGAGAGTAGGACGACGACGGCTTGGGGGGGGGACTGCCGCCGGAGCCAGGACCGGGGTAGGGCGGGCCGGGGGTATGTGACCCCCCCCGGGGGCGCTGATCGTTGCGGGTCGAACGCTCGGGGATTCGTGTTGAGTGTGCGAAGGGGGCTGGGTCGAAGTGTCCATGGGGTGTGCAGCAGAGGACGCAGCAGCTGTGAACGGCAGTGTTAACTTTATGTGAGAAAGTCTCATTGCATGAAATTCACGGACTATATAAAAATGTGAGATCAAAACGTACACAATCCATCGCTTCATATAGCTTTAATGAAGAAAAATATGACATCGTCATTGAAACGTTGCAGGAGTTCATTCATAGCACATTTTTTTACTTCCCTCACAATAGTTTTAGCATATATGAAGTTAAATTATCATCGCGCTTGTATAGCATGCAATATAAACGTCATTATATTGCCAAAACACATAGATCATGAAGAAATTATAAGATGTTATTACAAAAATCTCCAATAAAAACAACCATATGTTATTCAAATTGTCAACTTTACAACAATAAATTGCAACATGAGAAATAAGAACTGTTGACAAAAATCTGAGAATCAATTGAGAGGGATTGAGAGGGATACCCGAGGATGCAATTGGAGCTGGTCTCTTTACGACCTGCGGCTGCACAGATGAACAAACTAAATATGTACAGGCACAAAAACAAATACATAAAACAATATTTACCTAGGAAGTAACTCAAATTGATCAGTGCTTCAAGGACACCCTATCTAGTACTCATGAGCACAAACATAAATGGAATTTAATTTACACGTAATGCAGACTAGTAAAAGTTGTATGCAAGTTGAGAAGTAAATGCAGTAGTATAGAAGTAAAAGTAATAAATACATTGATCAGTTCAACATATCACTTCCATACACAATCAAAATATTACCTTCCCTGGATACTCACAGAATCTCACATACTGAATGATTAATCAATACTCACAGACTTAGGAGTGCGGGGCGTGGTGCGTGATTGGTCCTCCGTGCTGGAAGGCTGTGAAGCAGAAGCTGCTGCTGATTCAGCACTCCTTGCTGCGGGCTGAGGCTTGGAGTAGAGGTCCAGCACCTGATGGCATATGTCTGCAACAAAGAACTAAGTATGATTACCGACCTATCTTTTGTCATGACCTACTTCATTAATGGCAACATATACTGTGCTTTATAATGCAGATATATACAAGTTTCAATTTTTTTTCAATTGCATATATATCAAATAGCTGTACACCGTTTGGCAACCAATTTTTTTTCTAAAATGACGCTCCAAATTTAAAGGATTATGCAATTCTTAAATTAGTGCCTAATTTCAGATTGACACATGTCAAAAAGTTTATTTTCAAACTCACGTGATAAGGCGCTACTAGCTAACACGGTAAATTTTCTTTGAATAAACCTACACATTTCTTTGATACTCTACAATCCGATCTACCAAAAGAAAACCTACGCCGTCAACTACTTGAACCATTAAAAATTCATGTAAACATACATGGAATGTAAACATACATACCAGACAAATTCTGATACATTAAATCACACATAAAATATAACAGTTAAGAGATGGAGAGAAGTGCATATGTGCAGTGTGTGCGTGAAGGATGTATGTGAAGCGTGTCTCACCCTCGAGCAGTTCCAGAGTGACGTCCTCGACAAGGAACTCAAACCACTTGCCGCGGTAGCCGCTCGGCTTGCCCTGCCAGTCTGTAATGTCAAACTTGTTGAGTCGACTCGTCAGATACATGAGCGCGACTGCGATCACTTCTGGCTCCCACTGGAGGCACAGCATTGTGCAAAGGCTGCGCAATAAACACAGCACAACATAAAACACATTGCGTACAGGTTAAACATAGCAAAGTCAGAGCTTTAGGTGTGCACAGCAGCAGCAGACTCCTTGTGCGCAAAGGCACAAAGTCAACCTAGAATTACATCAATGCAAAACTAAATTGGAAAGAAAAATTTACGCTGTTCAACACTATCTTAAAGCAAACAACGCTCAATTTTCATATGTAACTAATTCTATATTTTGGACAAGAATCTTAAACACAATAAAACATTATTTGAATGCACATCACCACTGCCAAATTTACCTGTCATTGACAAAAGTCCACGCCATCTGAACCATCTTTTGTATCTTTGCTTTGTCTCCTAAAAACAACACAAACAATATAATGTCAGAAACAATTTAGTCATGAAAGTAGTTTCTCTTCGCTGCATGTTGTCTAGTTTTAAGCATAGGCCCATTTGAACATAGTTCATAGCAAGCAACAGCTTTGACGTAAAACATAAATTAATAATATGTGTTATTTATATGCTCGTCGTGCATTCATTAAAATTATAAACCGCTCAAGAAACGCACAGCTGTTAAAAATCACACAGTAGTGGTACGTAATGTATACAAACTATTAAGTGCTGCATATTAATTTTATATAATAGGCGGTACACACAAACCTTTAACAAGCTTGGCAAACTTGAGGACGAATGCGTACGGGTGTTCGACCATCAGGTCAAACTTGATTGTCTGTAGAAGGATACGCTCCAGGGTCATCACCTCTTCCTGACAACAAACAAATGCCGCAATAAGTCAGATGAAACAATTCTAATTGTAAAACTGCACAAAGATGGCCATTTTACAGAAAAACAGTGAAGAATCAACAAGCATCTGCAAGACAAAAAGATATTCATGTTGCGAATGCTGTAAAAGTCCAATATTTGACTTTCTAATATCGAAATAAATAAACTTGGTATATAGCACCATCACAAATACGATAAGTTCCTTCAAATATTTTCAGAATAAATATAAAGAAAGCTTTGTGTTGTTCTCATCATTAAAAATTCTGAAAGTACAGGTAAAAGGAGGTGCATTACAAAAGCATACACAGAACTGGGTGAGCATCATCATCAGATTGTCAACAGTAATCATTGAGATTAAACAGTCATGACTAAAACCGGCTGTTTAAATAAAATAAGCCATTACTAAAATATGTTGCAGTTTCATGAAAATTATACCCTAAATAAACATATAAAATAACACATCAAAACAACAGTTTAAAATTACACATTTCTAATTGTTAACATAAGCAGACCCGAGGGTCCTGTCCAAATGAGTTGAAGTGTTCATCGGTGAGCATGCTTCGAGTGACTTTTATCAGATCTTTGCACTTCTTCGGCGTCTCCTCTACTTTTCCCGCCAGGAACAGGCAACAAGCTGCCGTCACCTGACACCACAGCGCAGCATTGCACTTATCTAAGAGCAAACTGCTTGCATTCAAAAATAATACTTAACAATTAGCAGAGCAAATATATAAAACTAATTAAGTGGAATGAAGTTTTGATTTTAAATTAAGTTATGAAATTCAACAACAGGTCTAACGTTAAACAAGAAGGACGAGAAATTTAAGAAGCAAGGGGTAGCAGAATTTCTCGAGTCTAGACATAGTAGTGTCGGTATTTTTTGGCACAGACTATTGAAAATCGTACGTACATTGTAAATCACTAATTCAAGATAAACGACTGAACGATCAAATTTTTGATAAAACATTAACACACAACCAAATATATTATAGATTAAAATATTCAGGAGAATTAAACTAATTTACAATCAATTTGGTACGATACTAACGTATCGGTGAAATTCTTTGAAAGAATGGAAGAGGTAGAATCGATGAAAGTAGACCACGCCCGTTGCACACGTGTCGTATCGCCTAAAGCGCAATTGTGTGTAGAAATACGTAGCAGAATACATGACACACACACAACTAGCACACTACGACACACACGACTAACGCACAATAGGCATAGATAGCACACGATGCCAACGTGGCCCATAATGACAAGTCACTAGATATTTGTAAAATATCCAGTCCTGCTAATGCAGTATCATCAGACACTCAACAAATGTTCCTCGCTTAGATTGGAATCGATTCAAATTGTTCAAAATAACTCAAGTACATGTCCAAACTATCATCTAAACTAAAAAATATAACAAGATTTGAAACATTGATGGTGTTCAGCAAACTACATTATATTCAAAATAGTGAGGCATTTTACTAGCTTACGTAGTTAAAATTAATTGAAAACACTAGTTACAATTACGAGTCACAATCGGTGGGCTACTAATGATGTGAGATAGTCGGATAATGTTACGATCAAACACTGAAGCCCTCGAGACTGACAGGCCCATCTTAGTGCCCGCGTCGATGATAAAGCGTGCCCCCTCGCGTCGGTACACCGCCTCTGTGTCGGCGCTGATTCCATCCCGGATGGATGGCGTGCTCTGCAGCTCCTTCTTCTCAAAGTACCAGCACGGCATCGCCGCTAAACCATCACATAACAACACAGGCATATTTTTCAATGGGTTCACCTCTGTCGGCCTCACCAATGATAAGTTCCCTATCCCCGACAACAGGTAGCTGCTAGCTGCGTGTTCGCGTTAGGAGTTAAATTGAAGGTTCCACGCGTCTCTTGGCCAGTTTCATATAGGTTATGCGATTTCCAGCTTTCATAATGGTCAAAGTCGTATCTTGAACAAAAGTAGCTACCTGTTGTCAGAGATACGAAACTCATTATTGGTGAGGCTGCTAGAGGTGAACCCCATCAATGCCCTTGATCGGGTAAATATTACACATCGTGGCTTAAGTTATGCAACATCATTTGAGGCTAGTTAGCGCTTTTTGCATATCCAACCATTGCACCGGTAATCATCTACAATATCAATATACGATTAAGATTAAGACTAATCGGCTGTACGTGCACATAGGATGACCTGACCTAAACCGGTTTGAGTAGATCCTGACCCGCTTGATCCAAATAAAACTTTAAAAAAAAAATTTACTCAAGCAAACCCACTTACGTAAGAAATGGGGTTCCATTTTCTCAAGAAAAGGTTGGTAGCCCTATATTTAAAGAACATTCTAGGCCTACATTTGTAAAGGCAGCACAGGCCTATTTTCATTTATTTGCTTACCGTATTTACGAATCGGTTTGTCGGTCAAATATTAATCACAACACCGTATAACACACCCATTCATCAACTTTATAACTGCTTATCAAATACAATATTGAGAGAAGAAAGCTAAACTCTTATCTTCATATGCCAAGAAAATACAAAAAACATCACAAAATGCAAAAATTAATTGACAAAAGTACCTAATTACTCTATTATCGCTCTCTCAAGCAAATAAGCAAGAACCAGTGTTGCTAATTTTCCAGAGTGGAATTATCGTACAAAAGGCCAAAAATTCTCGTACCACCTCAAAAATCATCCAAAAAC
>JAQIWG010002483.1:0-20266 GCA_034695025.1 Chamaedrilus cognettii | reverse complement strand
AGAACCATCTGCAAGTGTGACTAGAACCATCTGCAAGTGTGACTAGAACCATCTGCAAGTGTGACTAGAACCATCTGCAAGTGTGACTAGAATCATGCACATACACACACCTCCCATGGGATTAATTTGTTACTAGTGCGACTACCTTCAAAAGTCTGTAGTGAGACACTTTAGCTGACGTTCATTCACAAATTGCGAATTGAATTAAAAGAAGTGCAATTTCAAATAAGCATAAGCATGCAATCGACACCAGAAGCACTTAAATAACAAACCATATCTAAAGCTATTCTTGTCTACAATTTGATGTAAAATATTTTTAAAAGAGTTTCTTCATACACAAACCTTCAAAAATCTATAGAACAAGCGAAAATAGCTTGAAGATTCAATACCGAATAGATTTGAAGTTTGCAGCACCAGAAAGAAGTAGGAATAAAAAAGTAGTAATTTCAAGCGCGCACTGCTCGTCAATTCTGTGCATTTTGCTTGATGATCTATGATGCTCACATCCAAGATTCATCAAGTAACGTCAGAGACACCAAATCTGTCAAGCGCAATCTCAATTCCCATCCGCGACTCACTCTTTTTCCAGTCAGACCCGTTTCTCCAGGCAACCCGGGTAATCCCTCCTGACCTGGAGGCCCAGGAACTCCCATTTCTCCTCTTACACCGACTGGACCAGACATTCCCATTTTTCCTTCTTCGCCGGGCAAGCCGGGAATTCCTGGATCTCCGTGTATGCCAGGTTTGCCTGGTAGACCTGGGTCTCCCTTCGGGCCATGGGGTCCTTGAATACCGGGTGGACCCGCAGGGCCAGGGACTGCCACGAGTCCATTGCTAGAGATGATAACTTCTGGGTCAGCTGTGGCACCCTATAAAAAACTTTAAGGTCATTGGTAGGCCCCTACAACCCACACAGTCATATGTGATTATGTCGCTGAAGCAAATTTCACACCGACATTATGACATCAACCACAAGCAAGCGCTGTGTCATGCGATATGTTTTCTTTGTTCCTGTACACTTTGCGTATGAATACATCATACACACTATCAAATCAAGATCTGGGGCCTCATTCAGGAAGCGATCAAGATTGTCTTAAGACAATCTTATGAAAATCTTATCTTTTTTATTGGAATCTCCGCTCAGCCGCACGCGAACCGTATGGTGACGTCACAGCGGTCGGCGATTGGATTTTATTTGTTTTAAATTTCAGTTAGGATAAGATTTCAGAAAATCTTAAGAAATGCATGTAAATGAGGCCCCTGGTGTTTAAATAAAAGTTTACTTTTATGAATAACCCTATGTTATCGCGTTTCCCGGTAATTTTCAAACACTCATGAACCATTAGTTTTCCAGAAGCATCCACAATCACAAATCAATTAGTAGCAGTAGCATTTGAAGCGCATTAATTTAGTTGTTCACAAACTGAGGTTACGTATGCCTGTAGCCTAATTCGATGACAATTTAGCAATTCGACAACAGTTTTACTAAGTCCATAGATAAATGCAATATGAATCCATAAGCAATAATTGCTTACCGGTTTCCCAACGGGACCCTGTTCGCCAGCACCTCCTTTCAAACCCGGAGGACCCTAAAAATGTACATTCACAATTATTTTAATAGTGCGGAAAGAGGGACACAATGAGGTCCCCAATGACCTCACGGACGCCGAAACGGACTTTAAACCATTGCTATTATTATGATCAGATCAATGGAGGATCGTGAGCTATGGCCTGACTTCACCCTCATTGAGTTGCAGCAGAGATGGGCAAACATCTTGAGACCAGGGATATAGAATGAACAAGGAAGAATAATCGAAATGTGTTGTAATTAACCTACTGAAATGTTGATATTAAATAAGAGTGCAATAAGATACAGTAATATTACATCAGAAAATAATAAAAAAGTACAGTATGTTCATTAAATAGTTAAAATATGACACGCAAAAACATGAAATAAATTGCTGCAACTAACCATTGGTCCAGCAGATCCTGGCTCCCCGCTGACCCCCGGCTGGCCCTTCAACAATACACCAAATTTAAGCAACTAAACATTAAAAGCAAATAAAATTAACCCCTAGTTGGATACTTAAGTTAAAATGCACTTTGAGACTTTGCGACCTCGACTTTGGGACTGCGACTTTGCGACTTTGCTTAGCAAAGCATCCACTCCAGCCTCGTCCTCGATACGCAGCGATCCTCGACGAGTCTGTCTGGCATGGCGCTATTTTGAAGACTTTTTCATAATTTTTTTTCACTATAATGCAGCAAAACCAATGAGGTTTTACAGTCTTTAAGTTAAAACATTTAAAAGTAACTGACATTTAAAACTTTAAATTTTATTCGCAAAATTTCTACTATTATGATAGAAATATGTAATCACACATTTAAATATCATGCATTAATATATAATGAAGATTATAATCACTGATATTGTAACAAATCAACAAAACTGCTAGGCTTGTTCAAGAACAAGAATTTTGAAAACCGTTATTGGGGTGGAGGGGGGGGGGCTAGTGTTTGGATGCCACACAGAACTCACGAACGGCGGGAGGGATATGCCAAAGCTTTAGTCTAAATCATGCTATATTAAACAAAACATTTCAACTCTCCTATTTAATCGTAGGCTACAAAAGCCCTGCATGTAGCACAGATGTGAACACTAAAGATTTAAGAATTGCATTTAAGCGAACTTTTACCGTTGATCCAGGCCGACCTTCTTTTCCATGCGGACCCTGCACATAAAAAAAACGTTTCACACTAAGCAGTTCAACTTAGAATTTAAAAATGAAAGTTCAACTTTAAAATTGAAACTTCATTTATAACAATGGCTCACTTGACTATTAAATAAAAATCCAGTAGTCCTCCTGTAGAATTAATAAAATCGTTGAGAATCATTAATATCCTTCAAGAACATATTGTGATTTACATGCAAAAAAAAACATATTTTTAAGATATCTAACACTTATTCTGAAGTTGAATACAACACACTTATCCAATTACAATTCAGAGTTGATCTCGAAGTTGCAGATAATTGTAATCTTGAAATTTCACTTCACGTTGAAAGGGATTGCATGAGGCTTACCGATGGTCCTGGCAATCCATCTTCGCCCTACAAAATGCATGCCAGTGGCCTGTTACTCAAAACTTCCTAGGCAAATTTTAGTCTTAAGAAGTTCAAACTCCGCACAGCCACTTCGCAATAAACCGAATGATGACGTCATAGTGGTCGGCGGTTCGATTTAATTTTTTTCAAATCTTTTTTCGGATTAAGTTTAGACTTAAAGTTACGGAAACTCTGAGAAACAGGCCCCAGGTTACAGCAAACGTTTTTTTTATATGAGACACTCGCAACGTAGTATGAATTTGTTAGCTATGTTGTAGCCAGGTCACAAAGCAGCACTTAGACCTCTCATCACCACTATTATCACTATATCAGTACTACTCAAAATGTCCAACAAAATCAAACTGACTCCAAGCAGTGTGTATTACTTATTAGACATATGCTAACTTCAGTAGCCATCAATGTGAGTGAATTCCACTTCTTACTATTTGCTTCTACTTTAAATGAAAGAGAAAATCACAAAGTCTGAAAAGCACTTGCAGCATGATTATAATTAATCTAGCCTATGTAATGAAGATGTAGAAAGGACTGGGAATTAATTTTAAAACATTTTCTTTCTATATCTACAAATGTTTAAGGGCATTAAAAAAACTACGATGGACTTACCGGTTCGCCAGGTGGGCCTGGAGGTCCGGAGCGTCCATCGATGCCGGTGTGTCCGGGCAAACCGGGAGAACCGGGCTTGCCAGGCTCACCGGGATCACCCTACGTCGTGCAATAATTCAAGTTTGAATCACCCTAGTAGTACTATAATTCAAGTTCTTTACACTTCTCCATTGATCCCGTTCTTGGATCACCCTACGTAGTACTATAATTCAATTTCTTTACGCTTCTCCATTAATCCTATTCTTGGATCATACTAGTAGCACAATAATTCAAGATTCTTACAGTTTCTAATTTATCCTGTTCTATCCTATTTCATTTCCTGGCGATATAGTGTGATTGAAGTAGGTAATGCTCTGGGTTCAGACGCCAACCACAAATCAGCGCAATCATTTTGATGGGTTCTGGTTTAGGAAAAGCTTTACGTGTAGTCTGCATTATACAATATGACCGACACGATAATAATATTATATTGTCAGTCAGCCATAATAGGTTACCTGTCAACATTTGAGATTACAATAAACAGCAGTGCAATACGTGTCAAGCGTATCACGCGTATCATACGTATCATGTATAGTTAAAAGATAGAATTTTTAAAATAAAAAGCACGGCTGTATAAATTCTAATCGCTATAGCGATCACGTAAAAAAAATAGTTAGGACTTCAATTACATAGTGCTAATAAAAGGAACTAAGCCCCTTTTCTCCTTTAAATCCAGGCTTAAAACTCATTTTTTCAAATCCGCTTTCTGTATGTAGTCTGTTGCACCTCTCCCGCACCTACGATTCAAGCAAACGATGTTTTTTCATCTCCGTTTGCATGACATATTCTTGGTGCGTTAAAAGTGCAATATACAATACAATATACAATACAACTACAGTCAGGGGCGTCCCGTCATATGGGCGAGATCAGGCCTTGGCCCGACCTTTGGGAAGGTTAGCTACACTTAAGCATTAGTGGCCCTGCCTGGCCCGACCCAAAAAAGTTGAAGTAGGACTGGCCAAAACTTTAGCTTCTAAAAAGTAGTAGTGGCCTGACCGTTAAGAAAAAATTTCTGTCCGCATCCTCCCCCCTGGCTCCGCCCCCGTCAGAAGACTGCCTGGCCTGGCCCAACCTTTGGCTGAACCCACGGGGCGTCACTGACTACAGTCAATTATTTATTAATGATGCTTACAAAGTTATTAACATAAGAGCCAAAAATTAGGAAGGGCGGAAGCCTAAGATAGTTTACACGCATTGTTTTCCTTTTGAACTAAAATTGATATGTAATAATTCTTCCACATAAAGTCATCATCAAATGAAATATTCATACCTTCAATGTTATGATTTCATACACCGATCCCTGCAATTTTAAAGTAGAGCTACTATTATTCATTTGTTGTTCCAGTGTCATGAATAAAAAGCTAAATTTAGCATGGCGATTCATCAAAAATTAATTACACTGCTTGCATGTACATGCGCATGTTTTACGATACAAAATGTAAATTTTTTGCTATTTTGATGCAGAGCTCTGTCTCATAATAAAGACGCTTAACCTAGAAAACGAAAGATTTAAAAATACAAGATGTGAGTTTTGATTACTTGATTTCAGATTAATATCTGTAACGTTTATTCCTACAGCAGTGAG
Organism: Chamaedrilus cognettii; assembly: GCA_034695025.1. NCBI lineage: Eukaryota > Metazoa > Annelida > Clitellata > Enchytraeida > Enchytraeidae > Chamaedrilus > Chamaedrilus cognettii. The sequence goes on along the minus strand of JAQIWG010002483.1, from coordinate 14,915 downwards.
CAAAAAAGTCATTAGCTTTATAATGAGAGCATGCTGTGAGCAGCCAAGCGAAACAAAGCAGATCCAGATGGGAAGGTATTCAATTAGAACAATTGTAAAGCAAATACTAAAGACACAACGAAGTGAAAAATTAATACCTTGATAGTGATCACTTCGGCATAACCAAACGATCCATCATGAAGCTTCACCGATCTTTTTGGCGAAGTCTTGAAAACAAAGCACAATTATAAGTATCGTAGCTTGAAAAAATGTATTTTGTGATATTAAATAAGCAGCCCTGCTTCCCGTAAAACGAGTACGAGACATGCAGAAGGGTTTGGTTTTGATAGGTTCGACAAATAAATTAGCTAACCTAAACAGGCAGGCAGACAATGGATTTCCATATCAGGCCTATTTTAGTACCGTAGTTTAGGGGGGAAGATCAACTCACATCTAAGCAACACGATTACTGTTCAGCTCCAGGAATGGCCATATAGTATTATAGCCAACAGACTCAGCCAATTATCGTAAGTTCGTAACTGATACATCCCCAAAAATTGAAAATACCCCCCATAAATAAATGAATGGCAACTGCAGCATCAGGCTATTCAAGAGTAACTTGTATTGAATTATTCTCAAACCAGCTTGATGGGCTGGCTATAAGATGTCATTTTCGTCTACTGTGTGCCCTGATCCTTTTCTAGGATCAGGTCTAAATATAGATAACAGTATCGGTTTTAGATGTGACAAGGGGATTAGCTTTTCCCATGCCCATTCAGCTAGATTTAAGCCAAGCCCCCCCATGACCCCTGTTTTTATAGATGAAGGTCACAAGCTAAATGCCCTTAAGCCCCACCTGTTTTGCAGATCATGCCCCATAAGCCTCACTATCATAGTAGTCTAATGTCAGAGAAAAGCCTTTGTTGAAGAAAATAAAGGTGGAAGATAGAGAGAAATATATTTTTACTGAGTAGTGTAAGGATTAAGCTTCGCCCCACCCCCGGCTTGTAAGATCTGCACAGAAATAAAAAGTCTCTTCCAAGGAACATTTAGCACTAAATTCATTATTTCTTTCACGACTACAATTACTGGCTGGGGCTTGCGCCCCTCTAGATTTTCGGTCTGGAATCGCCACTGATAGATATGGAATCAAAACAAACCCTGGTAAGAGGAATTCCATCTTGAGGTGGCATGTCATAGGGGTCGTATGGGTTTGTTGAGTCGCCTCTGTCTCCCTTCATTGCAGATGAATACAAGAACGCACTTTCAAAGCAATTTTTAAATTCTTGATTTACAAAATTAAAATTACATTAAAATTTTTTTAATTAATGTAGAATCAGTGTCAAACAGTCACCAAATTAGTGTCATTGCTGCATAAATTACATGCAAAAACCAGTTTGGAATAATTTGACTTGTCTGTAAGAAATAAGGAATTGTATTAAGAATTAAATCGTTTAAATAAATCGCTGTATAACAGTGATCAACACATCGTAATACAACAAAACTCTGTGTACAACACAAGCCAATTTATGCAAGCTACTTGAATGGTATAAGAAAAATTAAATTAATAAGAATTACAAGTTCAACTCACTTTATCTCCTTTACTGCCTTCTTGACCAATTGGTCCCTGTTAAAGCATTGAGACTTTTGTTAATATAACACCTTCTTAGCTCAGGCCTACGCACCATTATTTAAATGTGGATGAGCTAACTTCATAAACTTATAATTTGAAAAAGCAGCATTACCAACCAAATGAATACATTAGAAATCATTTGACTGACCATTGAGATGTCAGTGACGAAGCTTTATTTGGCACAAGTTCAACAAATTATTGATATATAGAACTTTATTCGCCGCAAAGGCAGTAGAAAACATACAGTATATAACAATATATCACAGTGGACAGAATCCAAGACAGTTCAGACTATAAGCTCAATATTAAAGAGATTAGAAAAAGCGAACTAATTACACTAGGCTACCAGACAGTGCTAACCTCGGCAAATAAAACGCTAAACAATGTTCTTATCAAATGACTCGGACTAAATGGTAAAAAATTGACAAATTTAGTCTTGGGAAAGCTAGCTAATTGCTCAACCGTAGTATATCCCTGTATAAAATTGACAATCTGCAATTATAGTCGCAGCAAAACTTTCAAAAATCTTCATGAAGACACGACTGCACGGATGCTCGATGTTTCGAATAAGCGTCTTTGTTAAAGGCAGTGCTTTTACAGCGTACAGCAAACATGACAGAGCTATAGTTGAAACCAAGTTTAGTATCAAAATGTCATTATTAATTTTACAAAGTTTGCTATGTGTTGAATTAAAACTTGCGTAAAATTTACTTTTCATTTTATCGAAGCAGCAGTTGAAATTAATTCCAGCATTTATGTTAATACCTAAATAAGTCACTGATCTAGCCCATGGAATTATGCTTGGATTTGCATGGATATGAAGGCTATATACCGACACGTAGCATATTTTAAATAATATTAGCATTAGTTTTCAGAAATATTTGTGTTTCATCGCGTACGCAAAAGACTGCAACCATAACTTTGAAAAGAATACCGGCTTAAATTCGCACTTTCGTGTGTATTAAAATGCAATGACTTTCAAACGTGGAAATCGAAGTGATGATATTAGATCTTTGTAATTGCTATCATGTACATTATTATAGTTCTACTTCTTAAAGCCATGAATGGTGAATGAATAGTTAATATTTATTGTTTGTACACTAAATCCAAGTATTTCATGTTAGAAGTAGGGTTGCCAGACGTCCCTTATTTTAAGGGACGTCCCTTATTTGAGGCCGTTTGTCCCTTGTCCCTTATGAAGGGCATAAGGGACGCCAATTGTCCCTTTTTCGGACCAGGCCTAAATTTTCATCTTCTGATTACAACAAAACAGATTTTTTTCAAAGATTTGACCTGTAAAGTCTTAATATAGTGTAATAGCTTAATCCTAGAGGCACAGATCTTTCATATTTGACTATAGATCTAGTTACAATCGCGTACAAATCCCTGGACAAAATTTTGTTGCACTAAATGATGTTATGTAGTGAAAAGCAAATAATATTGTTTATGCAAGTAGCAAAAAAATGGAATCACGCACGCTGAATATTTTGTGCCCCTTATTTAAACGATGAAAATCTGGCAACCCTAGCTAGAAGCACTGCAAGCGGATACAAAAAGTATTGTCACCATAACCATGGGTATGGATGACCTAAATCCTGAAATTGAAACGAACTGAAATTTCGAACGTCGCTACGTTTGACTTCATAAAGTGCTATTCAACTTTCAGAGTTTCAATCATTAGATTCCATATTCATGGAACAAAGATCCTTAAAAAAAATTGTTTGTAGTATAATTATGCTAAATTAATTAAAGCAAATATTTTTCAACCACACTGCACAACATGCTAAAATGCGCAAAGAGGCTATTGTAATCACAAATGTATCAAATTATTGAAATAAATACAAAAATATTTGGCACTAGTAGTAGTTGTAGTCACACAAATTTGAGAAGAAGTCACACTAAAATTAATTTATACGAACTATAGTATTTATAAATTAGATTCTCAAAACGAATGACTAATTAGTATATTTACAAAGACATTCATGAAATTTCTAAAAGCAAATGCTAATTTCTGGCATTTTTAAATGCAAATTCTTTCATATCCACAAATCTTTAAAATCAATCAATCCTATTGGAAACACAAGAATCCTCTAAGAAATTCAAATGAGAGTCTAAGAAATCAACTCAAAATAGGAACCTGAATGCATTTCGAAGCTTTTTGCTAGCAAAAAAAATTAGGTTTATTATAATAGTAATCAGCAATAGCATTTCAAAATAAATTAGACAACAGTTAATTGAATTAAATCTATTTTTAAATTTCATGCTCAGTTACACGCACTGTATTCAAATCGGCCTACTAGCGTTGGAAAGGCATCTAACTTCATAAATCGGCTAAACACTGCAAAAAAATTGTCAGTTTTAGTGTCATTACCGGAAAACCATCTCTTCCTGGTGGACCCTGATATTCACATAAAATATAACTAAACTGCATCAATTGAATTGATTTCATCACGATACCATATTCTCCAGGGCTCTTGTTGCTAAGTGCAGTATTATAGAATATACGCAATTGACATTAAGAACATTTTAAAATACGCATTGTACATTTATAGACGTTTTCATGCGTATTATAGCATTACTTATAGTTTCATTCGATTAAATTTACTACAAATTTAAATTTAAATTTAACTTTAAATTTATTACAAAAATTGCAGCATAATATTTAGTTAATTAATTTTATCTATGGTTATTTAAAGAATAAAAAAATTGACATAAATCCACATTTCACTAGGAATCAGAAAATCACTATCTGCATTATATGAATCATAATTAGTTGAGTGAAACAAAGATTAGACTGGCCGACAAATTAAATTTTTTTAAACATTTGTGACGAAAGGAAACAAAAGACAACAATTTTTGAAAAAATTGGGAGATAGTTACCGTTCGTCCGACGTCCCCTGCCGAGCCCTTGCGTCCTCGCTTCCCGTCCAGTCCGTGTGATCCCGGCAGGCCCGGTGATCCTGGTATTCCATCCGCACCTGGTGAGCCTGGAGGGCCTCGACATATAACAAAACTAAATAATACCTAATAACATCAAGCATTCACTTATTGGCTTCTTGAAATGTGATCTTGTGCTGGAACCAGTTATTTTATTCATGCGCACCATACAATGCACAATTCAAAAGGAGTGTGTAATAATGCTGAAATCTTAAGTTATAACAGCAAATTGTCGAATCTAAAAACTGCAGGATCTGTTGACAAATTGCATAAAAAACTTAACGCGCGTTCACAATACATTTTCCGGCTCTCTCCCGGTCATATGAAAAAGCATTCACATAACATCTTCCCACAGTCTTCCTATCGATCGCCTTTCCATTAATCACCATGTATAATGGCATATAACTAACATATAATCATCACTTGCGGGAACACGCGTCTTGCGGAAAGACGAAGTCGCTAAGCACGACGGGAAAACGATACCATCTTACAAGCAAATCGCGGGCGGATTGCGCGAAGATCTTTCAGGAAGATCTTCCGGTAAGATGTAATGTAAACGCGCCCGTGGGTGGATTGCGGGAAGATCTTTTGGGAAGATCTTGCGGTAAGGTGTAATGTGAACGCGCCTTTACTCATTAGACAACCCAGTGGGTCATCTACATCTACAAGCACTACCTAGCAGCTGACTAAATTCTAAGCTGCTGCAGTATATCTGAAAGAAAAACCGCGCAAATGAGTAAAATTGGTGTAATGGAAGAGGACGGCAGTTGGGCGCTAATGGGCTGGAGCCGTTGATTGAGCATGGTCGTTCATCATACACGTCACGTCTGCGGCTGTTACCATCCCGTGGCTCCCAGGAATGGCTGCCAGGGCTTCAGAACATAGATCTGACCCATTTCCGTGGCCTTCTTTGATCTGTACATCATGGGGTCAAAGCATTTCTGACCGGAACCATGTTATCGTCCAGCTGCTGCTGGCCGTGGCTAGTGTATGAAGCCTCAACGCATGACATATGAATTCTAGTGTCTGACAGTTCTGTTGAGTATTTAACAGCACGGGTGCTTTAATATCCAGCAGCTGTGTTATGATAATAGATGTGTATTGGATAAATTTTGTTGACGCAATTTTGGTCATTTAAAGTCCACGGTGTTACGATTGAGTTGGAGTTGAGTTAACGATCGACAAGTCAGATTCACATTAATATTCACATTTTTGCTGTTGTCTGTCCGTTTTGACATTCACGTTTGGTTTGCCGGACTGACGGAATCGAATGCTATTCCGAATGTGAATGTGATTTGCCTATCAATATTGGCTAGACTGACCGATTGCTATCACGTTATAGCGCCATAGCGAATGTGAATATGAATGTGAATCTGACTTGTCGATCGTTAACTCAACTCCAACTCAATCGCAACACCGTGGACTAGAAATGATCCAATGTCATGTCATATCTCAACTTCACTTTGACCGACACTTCAATTTTTAAGTTGCTGTAGGTTAGTAATTGATTAGTTTCTTCTTCCATATACCTATACTGGCTGCAGCCACTCATTCGCTATGGGCTACTAACAGGCATTACATGAGAAGATCTGCATTGTACTATACTTCGCAATTATTCATATCATATTTTAGCTAAATTCTTTAGCAAACAAATATTCATAGAGCATCCATACAGCAGCAGGGGCCTAGACTCTCTTGAGTAATTCACCAGAATAGCCTACATCAAAAACCGCTAAGTTCGCAAGTTGCTCTTCAAACGCATCAACTTCACTACTGTATCATTTCTGAAACCGTCAGTTCATGACGAATTCCGGTGTGCCAATGACTCTCAAAATCAAGCCCTAAGTGGCGATACGAAAGCTGTATGCGTAACATGTTAACCCGTCTGACCCCGAGACTTATCTCTAGCCAATACACCGCAAAGTGATGACAGTTTTGATAACTTAATGCAGCCACGTCGGCGCGCCCAGCCCGTTACACGACTATTATACCGTAACACGACTACTACACGCACTTCGGCACTTCTCCTACCCGACACGCTTCAACAGCTGCGGCGGCGCGGCTGAGTTGCGGTCCGACGGGTTATTTGTAAAGCTCTAAGTGCAGAGCGTCAGCGCCCGACACTCTCCCAACATTGTAGCGCGCCTCTATACCGCCCACTCTCGACTCTTTCGCAAGTCGCACACCTGTTTACGACCGCTCTCACACGCCGAGTAGGCCTACTGCGCTGGTATACACCATCAGAGGACCAGGAGGGTTCTGCGACATTGATGAGGGGGATACCCCCCCCCTTGCAGTGCACACCACAATCTCAAATTCTGTATATGTAAAATGACGGAAAGCAAGCAAAATGAAGGCTAAATAAGCCAAAGCGAGACAATGACCTCTCCCCCCCCCCACTATCGCTAATCATCCCCCCGACCAGGATGCCGGGAACATTTTTGTCAAGCAAGCGAATAGAATTTCGGCCGTGAAAAATGTATGTCCCCATCCCCCCCCCCCTCCCGATCGTGAGTTCTGCAAGGGGAGGGGAAAATCTTCCTTGACTACCGCCCCTGGTCGTCAATTGTACGCGGGAAAATCAGGATCATCTCCCCCTACCACCAAAACTTGTAGAGCTGCCCCTGCCAAGGACTATAAGCGATAAGAACGCGGAAACATGCAGAGCATTCGCTAAATGAACCGATCTCCTCTTGGACACCGCCCCTTTAAGTTTGCCTGTTCAATTTTGTGTAGAATTTTGTAATTTATATATGAACATATAGGCCTAAAACACCAATTCTGCAACGGTTCGTGCAGTGGCTGTATCTTGAAAAAATGAAAGTGATGGTTAAATGCAAAATGACTCTTGAATGATCTACACCATTGATATTGTGCAATAAGCTGATATTGTGCACAGACAGTCAAGTGTGTTTGCTTAAGCTATTTGATCTAATTGGTAAACGAAACAACTTGAACTTGAGGATAAATCAATGGTCTCAACTCATGAAGTAATGACTTGATCCTTTGCACAGACCGTAGGCAGCTAAGCAAACTTATAACGGGACACGTTTATAGAGAAGCACAGAAAGTTTCTAGCAAAGAATCAACAATATTGATATGCCAGTAATGCCACTGGTGCCAGGGTTTCTGTCTATAGCGATCCTGGATTGAAAATGTCAGAGGAAGCTGGCAAGATGAGTAAACGGCAATAAGACGAGGAAGATAAACCAATTTTAGCACACCGAAGTGTTCCGATATAAAAGTTATAATAAACATCAAGGGCATGACGACGTATTAAAACCACAGAATTACATATATAAATGTCATGCGTTATGCGCATGAAAAATATGCAATTGCAAACAAAAATTATGTTGATCTAAGTTGTGTTAATCTGCTCCTGTTTTCCATTTATTTTTCCTGCATGGCCATACGCCGTCTCAGATAAATATCGTTGACCCAAGTGTCATAATTATGTGACAACTGTGATGTATCATAATTGTTGTCAGATTTGGTCTAATGTGTTCTCTTCAAGACTTCAACTCAGAAAGATGCAGCTCAGGTTTCAAGAAGTTGAAGTTTTCTGACACGCTGCGGTATTTCAACTACTGTTTCACACTATTGCTATAAATTGATTCAGATAGTAAGCATTACAAATATGCCCTGAAAGTCGGAGAACCAAGAATTGACTTACAGCCCAGAGCTCCCAGACGAGTAATAAAAGGCGACCAAGAAAGAGGAAGGGGTCCTTAGCATCCTGCTTGACCTCGATGCGCTGAACCGGACTGTAGGCCTATATGTAATAGTCTTTGTTGCCAGCACATTTCTCACACGATCCTCAAACTCCAAAAACCGTCATCAAAAATGTATAACAAATCATGTGACCAGTAACGCACCGATACGGAACCAATTCGTGAACGTCATTGCAGTGAAATTAACTGAGAAAAGCTGAAGAGATCCATCGAAGATTAAATGATAGTCAGGGTCTAAGTCAAAGCAATAAAACATTCATATTGTGACATTGCCTGGCAATATTATCAAGAATGATTATATCTGGGGTCCAAGGTGAGTGTTAACAACCAAACCCGTCTGTAACGACCGGGGAGCAGGCTAGCGCTGCCGCAGGCCTGCCCTGCAACTACCCGCACCGTGGTCCTCCCAGGCTAGCCTTTTTTAGCTTTCTTCCCTTGTTATTGCTTGTTCCATGGCTAGGCTAGGACTAGCTTTAGGTTCGGATTAATTTAACCGATTATTCATCGATTTAAGCCAGGGTTGGGTTAGGCTTCAAATAAATTGGACTAAAGTGCTAAAAATAGTTACAGAGAGAATCGCGCTGCGGGTGGCTGCGCTTGCATCCGGCGTCTCGCCTCGGATCGGTTCGAACTCTGACGGGAGCTGTCTAAACACGCTGCACGTTGGCACAACTGAGGCATCCATCACTGCGGAGGAGGAATGCCGCGACTAACATCATCGGCGAGAGTACCCTCTCCGTATACACCAACGGAACATTCAACTTATTGATACAACCAATCCGCGGCAGAATGTGGCGTCCTCTCTCGCAGTGTCAGTCGGTGATGTCTCTATTCAAACGGCATCTCTCGCGTCAGAAGACAGTCGTCAGGGCTGCTATTAAACATAACACTTTCTTTGAAAAAATAGTGTGAAGTACAACCAGACGGAATGAACACTGGAATGTAGCGTAACACCCCAGTCAGACACTGTGGTTGAAAAACAAGAAATTAGCTTTTCAAAAGCTTGACAATGTGTTTAAAAAGCTTGGCTTTCAAACACATGTAGCCTAGACCTATTTCAAAAGCATCTTGTGACACGCAGCTCAAGAGCGAGCTGGAAATTACTCGCGTTTCAAAAGCGAGATGACCAGTTCTATTGTCGGTGCGCCGAACGCTTGTGATTCGTATAAACGTATCTGAAAAATACCTCGTGGACAAGCTTGCGTTTTAAATACAAGCGTTTGAAATACAAGTTTCAAGCACAAATATTTTAAAAGCATCGTCAGGCTCGGGGGTAAGGCATCTTCTGTAATTAGACAGGGAAGACGCCACGAGCATAGGGCCAGGAGTCCACATGCAATTTTCATAGTAGGCTAATTTTTCGCCATTTAACGAAATGTGTATTCACTTTGATACGATGTTTCTTTCACTCTTTAATTTTCTATTTATAATAAAAGTTGTCGAAACTTGTATTTCCGCTCCGATACTCAAATAGAAACTCGGCGCCTATAATTACGCTAACATAGACATGAGCTTAGTCGTCGATTTGACTCAAGAAAACCCTCAACACTGGATGATTATCGTAAATCCAGCCCAGGTCCAGCAGAAGCAAAAACAATTCGATACAGAAATCGTCTCGAGTCGTACCAGTTTTTGACTTTCACCACGGCATACCTAAAGATATTTATCACCTTAGCAAGCATCACTAATGGCATAACACGAATTGCTGTGGTATTCATAAATAATTCTTGGGCCTCAAAACAGTATAATTATAACAGTAGAGACAATATAACATGAGAAATCATGCTGTTTAAGCATAAACATCCATTGTTAACCATCAATGCAAAAAAATCTTGATGCGTTGATAACGGATTAGAATTTGCTTATAATAATTTTTAACTCAATTTACGAATGGCCGATTTCAATCGAGCAAGTGTTCGCCTGTCAAAGTCTACGGAGTGCGGACACGATATAAATTTAAATAAACATATTCATGCCGAATTCATTCATTCATTTTGAATTTAGACCAACAGGGGCGACACTGTTCTTTCCAAGGCAAATCTATTGGCTATATAAACATTTACCATAAAACCGCGCACGGCTGAAATAGTAAATAAATGCATCGACAAAGTTTACAGATTCGATCTGGATACTGAGAACAGTGTTGCACGCGCCGCTGGGATGTAGGGCGTACAGTGTACATTACACTTGATAGCCGGGGGGCTCTCAACACATTATCAGTCTATGACAGTCCTATCACACATAACCTATGACAGTCGTTTTAATTCAATTTAAGAGCGTGATATAACCTTTAATTTTGTGAAGTGAAAACTGGACAAGGTTTTTGAAAGACGTTGGCCTATGGGCGTCCGCGGGAATTTCAGGGATGTTTCAGAGACTGTCAATTGCATTTAGCATCAACGCGATGCCATTTCGTCAAATCATTGTGAAAAAAATTGTTGACACTTTTTAGCCCGGATGCAACCTATATGTATGGGCCTGCATTCACTGCAAGCGCAATCTAACTTTTGAAGGAAATGCAACATTGAAAATATGAGCTCATTGCACGAGTGTGACGTGTGATTCTTTGTATTGACGTCCTTAGCTTAATTAGGCCTAATTACCACCTGTGAATGTCTCATTAATCATTTTAAAAGTAAATATAGGAACAAAGCTAGATTCAAGTCTCAGCTCGTTCAGCGCGTATAGCTATTAAGATATTTTTGAAGAGTATTAATTGAAACTAGTAAAATAACTAAAAGAAGTGTAATATGTATATGTAGAACAGGACATGCGCACAGATGAATTTACCCAAGACCCAAGTTTGGGGTATTTTCATACCCCAAACTGTCTGGTTTTGCTGCATACACTTAATCGCAATGTCATTACTAGAGCATAAGTCACATTTTTATTAACCTTTTCAGACCCAGAGCGACGTTTTCTTAGTTTAAATGACTCGGAACCTCCGTTAGAACGATGATCATATGACCATCCATCACAAACAGTACCAGAGTGGTTTGATTCGTCGCCTCACAGCTTACGCTAAGCCAGTAACCCTATCGGGGTCTGTCCATTGCAAAAGATCATAGCTTCACGGAACGATATGAGCAAATGATTGGAAAACAAACTGTGGTGTAATTAATCCACACCGGCAGACTAGTTTAGCAACAGAGATCTAAGAGAAGCAAAGCTTCAAGACGCTTTGCTTTGAATAGCATTGATGATCAAGGGTCTCATTTCCCATTTTGCTTGCAATAAAGTTTTGCTCGCATTTTGAGTTCAGTTAAAATGTTCTAAATGATATTTAGCGACTAAAATGCTTCCGAGATTTATAAACAAATTGTTATGTACTGGGCTAATTTAAATCTTGCACAAATTAAAATGCTCAAAAAGGAGACTAGCGATACAAAAAAGGTAGAAATCATTAAGCGAAGAAAAATAGGATTATCAATCAAGATGTTGCTATTGCAAAATATTGAGGGACGTTTAGCTTTGACTTCATTACGTGCCTTCAAAAAATGTTATTGCCAGAATAGCACAATAAATCAGTCCACAAACATCGCTATAATTTATTTCTTCATTCTGATGAAGTTAAAGCAATTTAATCACCTGCATATCTCAGAAAAGGATCGAAATGTGAATTTCTCATATCCGAGCCGGATAAATTCCAGTTCAGCAGCTTAATCACAGGACTATTGCAATATACACATTGAGAGTTTACCCAACAATCAGTGATAGAGGAGAAAACATTCAGGAGATGAAATTACTCAGCCGTTTACAGACGGATATCAATCATATCATCGTCAGATTTTGAATTAATTTTCAACACGAAAGCACAATGATATATGGGACAGCTGAGATTTAGTCCACTAGACGAACGGCAAACATTTCCTTTAACAACTTTTTCATGTGAAAGCAGTTATTATGATAGACAGTAGAATGGCTATAGACAGCAGAATTTTAAGTACTGGCAAAAAGTTAAACACGTCTCTCTTGTTGTACAAATTATAGTTGTATTGAGCCGTGGTTTAAGCAAATAAATCTCGCAAATAACACAATTATCAAAACGGATTTTAGTTCACACAAAACGGTACTGAATAAAAACACAGTTTATTTTTTTGAACTACAACAATGAGATATGTTAGTTAATGTAAATTATATATAAGTTAATGTTCTTACTATTATTAATAAGTTAATATTATTACTGGTACATTTAAAATTATATTATCTGAATTATAAATGGAAAATATATATAATATTATATACCTGGTGGACAAGAACAACTTGCATCTCGAACTGTTCGCTTTCGTAATCCAGTATGTAAATCATCGTTCGCCTGTAAATGAAACATTGTAATTAAGCCTACAATTTCACAACAATTCAAGAAGCTAAGCCTAATTTTTTTAAAGCTTCACACGATGATTACGAAAAACATCACACTTTTAAAATTGCCCTTTAGCGTAGAGCCTTATGCTCGAGTTAGACTGGGGCATCAGAGGTGGGATCAGGACGTCTGATGACGCGTCGTCAGGCGTCCTACCGGTCCCCCGTGTTACATTGGATCATCAGGCAGGGATCAGGCCGTCGTCTGCCGGTAGATCGGTCATCGCTAACGACGCGAAGCAATAGATTGGGTCGTCAGAGTGGGAACGCTGAAGAATTCGACCGGTCGACGGCCTGATCCCACCTCTGATGACCCAGTCTAACTCGCGCATTAGGCATATTTTGATGCGCAACGAGAGCTTTTGAGCATACACCGCATGTACGTATCACTGTGTCCGGTAAAAATTGAACCATGAACGGTTGAAATTGTCTGTAAGTTCAGTAACATTAGCAGGATTTGAAAGAGGAAGATGAAGTGTGGAAATGCTGGGGCAGCGCTTTTTGACTACTCTGCACATTCTGCATCAAACACAAGCCTTAGGCAGAGACTAACCAAGATTTTGACAGAGAGATTTATTATAAAATCTACTCGAAATTTCAATTAAAATATTTGGCCATTTACTTCAGTATAAAGCGATACATCATCATAAAAACAGTTATGTATTTACTTGCACGTTATGCCCAGGCCTTAGCAGCTAGGCTACATGTACAATTTTGCACATGTATCTGACTGACTGATGTTACAGTCAGTTTTTCGGCCTTATTTTTGACGCTCTAAAATTAAGCATTTAGGCCTTAGACACAGGAAAAAATGGCTTCCTTAGGCTATAGCCCAAGGAAGCGATGATGATGTGGGTAGTATATATACGTCATCATCGACGTATTTTATTACAACGGATAAAATGGAATAACCTGTGGATCTAGGATCTAACTAAATAAAAGCAAGCTCAGTTATTAAGTCTATTATAAAAAACACACCCGTGAACGCCAGGCATCGATGGCTTCCTTCAACTGCTCTGCATTGGAATGGCAGTCCCTCTCAAGCCTTTCCATTCTGCCCTCGAGAGCCGACAACTTCCTCCGACTGTCCTCCTCCACTCGCGATATCTCCCACCGATACGTCACCATTGTCCACACCACGACACACAACAGCAACACCGCCGGTGTGACAACAATCAGCAGAGTTCTCACAAAATCGCGTGGCGGTATTTGCGCAACGGTTTTGTCGTCCTTACGCTTAACAACGTCCCTGTTTTTCCGAATATCCGAATCTGATGCATCGCCATTCGTCAGTAACTCGAACGTGCTCTTGGATTTCTCCTTCTCCTCCATGTTTCAGCGGTCGCCGACGAAGATATGAAAAAACTAGTATTACGAATCCGTTAGCTCGATTTTATATGCTGCAGCGTAACGATACAGATTTTTATTTGTCCGTAGGCTACATGTAGGCATGCATGTAGAACAAAGTTAGGCCACTAATGCAAGTACGCGGCGCTAGACCGCTGCAGCTTCAGTGCGGCTTTTCTCCCACCTCCAACAGTTCGCTTTTCTTTCAATATCCAAAATTTTCGTTAACTGAGAAATATTTATAAATTAACTAGTCACGCACTCTATTAAGCCTCTAGAGTTTACATACAAGATTTGAAGCGTAAAAGTAACTAATTATAAAAAATCTACACACAACTGTTAAAAATCGGCTAACAGTGTAGTCTTATGGTTATGTAATAAGGGCTAAGCTATAGTTTTGATCAATACTAAATCTCCGAGCGGTATCGAACAATACATGGAGGGTCTGTTTATCTGCACACTAGTCTTTAGTTTTTAGAACTAATGCTATTGACGTACATATTGTGCAGGCTACGGGACTGCGCCTCCCTAAACCCTTTTACGAGCCAAAGCGTTTCGGTTTAGCACGCACTCCCTGCACGCAGTCAGCCGCTAAACTTGCTCCAACTCTCATTCGCTGCGTTCTCGTGCGCCGCCTATCGAAGCAAAGCCGCGGTTTCCTTCCACCTTCGCTGAGCTATCAATCTCCTCTCGTATCTCCGGTCGAGCGGCAAAAGCAGCGGGGCCGAAGGACGCCCCACGACCAGCATAAAGTCAATCCTTCCACAGTCTAATTCTCCGCGGTGATCTTTGCGGGCAGGCCGCTGAGCGAGTCTTGAAATATGAACCAACGGTCACTGCAGGACAGCAGCAGCCAGGGCCAGGGATCGAACAAGTTTTTTGAAATGGGGGGGGGGGGGGGGGGGGGGGCCCCTGGCAAGAAAAGA
>JAQIWG010002482.1:0-20275 GCA_034695025.1 Chamaedrilus cognettii | reverse complement strand
CACCCCCCCCCCCCCCCCCCGCTCGTTTGATTTGATGGGAAAAGTTGTCGAGTAGGCAAGACCGCCAAAATGTGTGTCCCCTGCAAAAATTCCTGCCCCTCCCCCCTCCCCGCTGAGAATGGTGTACGCGACGAGGCTACCCTCCAGCCCGCCAATTATGGCTAGTTTCATGAAATGCTGACATTACCATAAGCTTCTTGATTAACAAGGTTGGTTAACGACCTTGCCGGGATCACATTTGAGACTTGTGGCCTGGAGACGAACCTCCACCTAATGCTCTAACAAACTACATTCTCACCATGTTCCACAAAACCATTATCCGGTGAAGGCATGGGCCTATAGGCCTAAACGCCATTACCGAAATCGATAGAAGATTTTAGTCGATTTCGGTAATGGCGTCTCCATTTGCAACTACATAAAAAACATATAGTTTACTGGCCAGTCGCATAGCATGGGCCTAGCCTTATATATATTCCACGGATGCATAAACAAAACATTACATTATAGTCAAATGCTACAACTAATTGAATAATATCTTACTGATTTCGTTCTCTTGTAAACTAGACTTTTTCTTGTATGGCAAATGAAATATATTTGATTCTATATTGTGCGTTGATATTGTCGTGTAGCCAGGTATTTCTCAAACAATGATTATGGCAGATTGCTCAACAAAACGCCAGCTTCTACGTCTTCCAATCATTCTATATTGCATGTATTCAGGTAAGGTTTAGTCGATTATGCATGACTGTCATTTGCTTACACGTGCATTTACACACTGCAGACATTATGTACATGTAGGCCTAGCTAGCCCGGATGCCTAAGTACTACCTTAATTTTTGACCAACTTGCGTTTTCGTAACAAGCACCATGCTGCTAACTTATGATAATTGACGGTGCGACACTTTGACTCCTAGCGCTTTTGTATCATTCCATTTTTATACCATGCTTTCCACCATTTCACGTGCGTGTTGGAGCCAAATCTTGTTAAAATTCCTGGATTGCTATTAAATACCGAATTAAATTATCATTATCACAAACTTGTTGATGACGGCAATAAAGCAGTTTCTGAGCTTGGCTGACGCGTCTTTTGTAGGTCAACTTTGACTACTCGCTGCTTTTTAAACGCTTTGTGAAATTCAACTATAATTGGCTGAAATATTAAGCAATTATATCGCTAAATTAAATTGACAAGGCTTATTGCGTTCCGTAGTTATTAAATAAATTCATTGGGTCCTTTACTTTTGTGACGCGGTGTATAGACTACTTGTATGTTTAAGGCCTAGAGAAGGCTTAGGGCATCGGTGAAAGCGACTGAACTGATGGGCTTGGCTGAGCTGGGCTGGTGGGCCAGACTGGGCTGAGCTGGGCTGGTCTGAGCTAAATCCCCAGGACTTCAGTTATATATGTTAGTCACTTAGTGCATGGTACGTTAACAAAAGGTTAGCAACAATACAATGAAGTAGGCCTATACTCCTGGAGTAGGATTTCTGCATTATTGTTGTCTTTTGTAATGTGCTTGCTGACGTTTTATAAATCAATAAAATACAACTGCTGGTCTGCTGCCCCCGTTTAGAGCCATCGCATGTGTTGCAAAAATGAACACTGTGAGAAAGAATTATTATTAAGGATTTTGTGAAATTATCGCCCATACGTGTACTCGTACAGACAGGACACTGCGCTGAAAATGACATTGTGTAAAGTTGCTGTTGTTCGAGGCAGCTAGTGTCTTGCAACGAGATGTATCGATTGACTTGTAAGCTGCATAATATATACCTAGGCACAAAAAAGACTCTAAAAGTATACATTATTGATATTTAGACGTGATTAAAATACTCTATTTAAATGTGCAGGCTGTGATGGCAAGCTTGTCGAGAGACCACAGATGGCAGTGATTCACAGCGGAGAGACGGCGATATTTCGTTGCGGCACAGACCGCAGAAAGGATTCCGTCGTCTGGGCACGAGTAACTACTAACGTGGAGGACATATATTCTTATGGAAGAGTATATGGACACTGGGGCCCAAGATTCAGTGTGGATGACGCAGTTCCAGGCCTCTCCGTGCTGTCGATCACGAATGTGTCTCTCGACGATGTTGGAACATACGTATGCGTAGATTATAACGGCATGGGCGAGACGTCCACTGCAGAGCTAACAGTTCTGACTGGTAGGCTAACCTCAACGGTAGGCCTAATATTGATAGCAGTTTTTATACTTAGAAAATAGAAGAACTAGAAGAATTTGTAAAATAGACCGCATCGTAAGACGGTCGGGTTTTAAATAGTGCTGTGGCTGTGATGCCGCGGCCCGGCGGGACGCTAGCTTGCTTTTTTGAGTCAGAGTGGCCCTCATTTCACATGCAGCGACCCCTTTACCGAGGCTTTGGCTCATAACCAATATGGCATACTTAATTAGGCTATAACTTGTATTTTAGCATTCAGCATGGATTAGCACGTGACCTTTGACCTTCTTGACAGCGTCCCGCAGCGTCCACATTGTGAGCGGCCCCTGACGGGGCGCTGTTTGTCACATGAGAGGCCCGGCGGGACGCCGTCCCGCTGCGTCGCATGGCAACTACATCACTGGTTTTAACTAAATGTGTTTGACGGCTGTTTGAAACATAAATAGAAACTCTGACCTTTCCTGAATTTGTATTAAACTTATGATCTACTAACGGCATCAGCCAATGCGTGCTTTAAAAAATTAACTACTGTATAGTTATAAGCCTCTATTGCACAATATTTATAGCAACGTTGTATATATTGACATTTCCATTATCGTGCACAAATTTATGTAATAATCGATGGAAACAATGTATAACCCATTAACATTGTACTCTATAGTAAGATATCACATCCGTAGAGCTCTATGTGCGCTCAAATTAAGATTTGAGATTAAATAATTATAGCTGGAAGACAAGGGGAGATTGTGCGTTTGCTTCTTGGTCCGAAAAGCGCTAACATTCAAGGAGCCTAGACTATAGAGTAGACTATGCAAGTAGACTGTGTTAAAAATCTCATCTATGTTGTAAGATGCACTTATTAACCTTGGTTTTGGAGGCGGCTGACAGCCTAAAGTGAGTTCAAGAGGGTTTTCTTTTGTTAAACGTTTCCAAGAGGAGACTTCTCAAACAACGTTACCGCATTTCTATCGCGAAGTTCGGTCTCTGCGTGGCGCAGAAATGCATTAGGCTAGGCCTAGTATTACAGGGCCACGCAATAACGTCACCAAATAACAGATCTAAAGAACTGCCGATGATACCGGTTTCTAAAATACAGATCGGGACAAAAATATTTCGCACGCTTTTTTGTACCGAGCTGGCCTGTGCAATCTGAGACTTTGCCAGCTCGCTTTAAGCACGTAGGCGACCGATAAACTGATCAGTGAAGGCTAGCCTATCAAGCGTGGCTGTGACGCTTGATGCCTGAGGATTGCCACCTTGTTTTAAAAAGAACGCGGACTCGGACACTACCGCCCCACGGTCGTGTTAGTTCACAGATTTTATTTTTAAGTCAAATACTCTTCCCCCCCCTGCACCCCGATTGTCCGGTTCGCAAGTGTCGCAATCAACTAACGGTCACCGACAAAAAATTTTGTTTTCCTCATTACAGTTGCAATCCATCTTCAAATTTGCATCCTTCACGTACACACATGGGCTCGAAGCACCATGGGGGAGGGCTGCTTATCCCCCCCCCCCCCCCCCCCAGTCCTTCCATCCAAATTCTTTATCTCCATCTAGAGAATAAAGAAAAAAGGAGGGGGGGGTTGATTATTACCCTTCTTCGACCATAAATTATTTTTCAACTCTCCATCTAAGCAAATTATTTTGTGGGGGTAAATTTTTGCAGCGTGTCGGAATTATGATTAGGACTGTTAAGAATGCTCTTACTATTAAGAATGGCATAATGAATCAAAACGCTTGAGCTTTGTCACATAGAAACTTTATACGCGAACATGATGATTGATTTTGACAGATTGATCAGTCTGTGTCAGTGTCACCGTATACTGTCACGTCATGTTCATCCTGCGTGATACATCACATAGCATAATATCTAGAGTTTTACGTGTAATTCGGTGCTTCCTATCCGCCAAGTGACAAGACTGACACTGATGCTGAAAAGCCGCGCTTACAAGCCACAAAATGAATTTGTCACTTTTTGACGCTTTTAGATCGAAAAAAAAATATAAGTGAATTTCGAGAAATATAGGCCAACCGAAGCGCACGAAAACATAATTTGAGAGGTGTCCGATGACTTTTTCTTTCGCGTGTGAAATCAAAGGTGGCTTTTAATATCAAGAATTCATGAAATTTCCTATTTCGTGAACTAACTAAAAGGCTAAATAAATTGTAACGTATTTACAGAGCAGGCCTGCAATCACTGCCAATCAGTATTTGATTATTGTGCTTTACCAAGAATTTAATATCGATGATACAACAGAGTCAATTCATTGACGCCATCTTAACATGATAAGGGCCATTATGGCAACAACCAAGATCTACTCTAACCTGTTTGTTAATTTGCTTTCAACTAAAATATATTTTGTCTGTCCCCAGTTGATCAACATGCATCAGAATATCGCGTTCAACGCGATGAGCAGCACTCAGTGTCGTGCGCTGAGTTCACGTACCGCGGCAAGTCGGTGTTATCTGGACGTTGGGCCGTCAGTAACAATAACGGAATCCGGACCAGCTACCATGCAACAAGCGAAAGTGAAATCCTGGATGGGAATGACAAAAAGGTAAGATTTATCATTTTTCCGACCAAAGCAGCACCAATTTGCCATTTCAGTCATATAGCGCCTTATTTGTCTTCATCACAACATCGTTTGCGCCAATGTCCGCCGAGGCTGTGGAATCTATGATGAAGCTCATACTATAACCTTTTCGGACTGTCACACGCTGTGGGAGTAAGCTATGAGCCTATAGGTCCTAGTAATTTTCGTTCTTCTCGTCCATTTTTCGCGCCAGCACAGGTTGGACGTCTTCCGCCACGGACACATCCCTCAAGTGCCCCGGCCCCACGAGTGGAATCGGGAGATGAGAGGCCTTCAGGGGAAGGAAAACATTACGCCGACATAGACAATTAAGGAGATGATGACATAGGTCCACAGTTTGCGCAGGGGCCCCCTCCAAATAGAGCCTGAAAACTATGGCTCCACTTCCCCTGCAGCCCCGGCTAGCAGCACTCCTTACCACCGCCCGTCCATCGTTACACACCCCCCAACCCGAGCATCGTCTCAAAGATACTGGGGCGAGTCACTGGCATAAGGTCTTGTTTTGTTTTTATATTGGTATATGCTGTAATATATGGGCCTATAGGTGTATGAGAGGTATGCTATATTATACCAATAAAACCAGGTCGTGTATAGGTGATATAACTTTCTACATCATTGTAACGGAATACTTCATGCATCTGCGCAGGTTGTTTCGTGCTTTGAATATATAATGGACCAAGAGCCGTATGTCGTAGAATATCAAGTTCACGCTAATGACTCAAACTGGACATCAAAGTTGTACACTGCATATCGTATGAAACCTTATTGGCTGCATTACCATATTCAAACAAGGCGACACAAACTAATAAATATCTATATTTCGTCGGAAGCGATAGAGTAATAAACTAATTATCCAACCAGAGTTTTCAAATGGACGAGGCGGTTTGGGGGGGGGGGAGGGGGGTTGAACGCTCCTGGCTTGATTTTCAAAAATTCATATCAATTTTTATCCCCCCAGCTCAACGAAAAAAGCACTATGTTAGGTCGGTTGGCAATTTTAACCGTCCCACCTGTGTTTCACATGTCTTGAGGCTCTTAGACAATAACTTATTGCCACTTGATATTTGCACTTAATCTCTTGTGATTTAGTATAACTCGCAGATATAAACTCCAGTGTAAACTCGCTAGATAGTAGATTCGGTTTAAATGACGTTTGAATGGGGTGGTTTCTTGTGGCGTCACGTGTCAAAATTTAGCAATTGAAGACATCGGGCAGGGCTTGCTGAACACCGAACCCGAGAAAGCCAATCATCATCATGACTCAGCATGTTTCAACAGGTGGCCAAAAGCACAACCGAAGATACCCAACGTACATGAGATATGGAATCCTAAGTTGACAAGAAAGGTTCTAATCAAATCTGCATTGTCCTTTTTTTTAGATCGTTCCCTTGAAAAGCCACCGGTAGCAGAGCCTGAATCAGAGGTTACTACACACCCAAGTGAAGAAATCAGTGACTTACCGAACAAATCGATGGCATTCACAACTGATGTATTCTTTGTGGTGAACGTCGCGCTTGGCACTGCACTGGGCATCATCACGGCAGCGTTTGCTTTTTTCATCTGCAGATATTTGCGACACCGGGATCGGTAAGAAAACACTTGCAAGATAATCACTGATGTAATACAAATTAAGCAATATTTGACTAATATAATGATGAAGCAATTTAGAAAATCATCATTGTTAAGATACAAAGGGGCGGCTTTACAAGGGAATGTCTGGAATGCACCCCTCACTAGCATGTCATATTAGTCTCCGTCATGAAAAAATTTAGTCAGTACCCCCCTCCCCAGAAAAAAAGCGTTACCGCTTTGTTGTGGTTGTGTATCTTCTTTAATAATTGAAGAATTGACACTATGTGAAATTTTAATCAGTTATGTTCGAACAGCAAAGGCAACCATCTAGGCTATAACAATTTGGCAATTTAAGTGTCTGCCGCTGGTATTGACGCGAGAGCGCAGAGGTGCACGAAGGTGCCACTGCATCGCCACGTTATCGATAACACCCTTGTCGAATCCGTGCAACGTTCTCGCTTTCACTGCAAAATTGTTGTGCTCTGGAGTGCATTGCCATTCTTAATCAGACGCCAGTAGGCCTACTCACATCGTGCAGCATTAACCACGTTCTGCAGTCAATATCATTAGTCATTATCATGATTTCATTTGTCGTGCTTCGACTGTGCAAAGGACCCCAGCAGAGCTCGCATCGTGCTCAATGCGACTGTAAGTTTTTAAGTTTAGCGGAAACAATTTGGACTTGTCGGTATTGATGCCGTTAGCTGACCGCTGAAGGCATCAATACCGACAAGTCCAAATTCTATAGCTTCAAATACAATAAATTCCGAAATCCGTAGCTTAACTTCATAATTTATTTTACATTGTACTTTGTCGGCATTATTTGTAACTATTGCGTACATAATATATTTACTAATGCATTTACTAATGCATTTACTAATGCATGTAGTTTATTGCATGCTGATGACACGGTTGTTGACGGTATGAAGGCTTATTGATCCGTTATCAGCTGTTGCACAGCCTTGCGTGAGCGATGCATTAGCGGAGCGCTCACAATTTTAGCTTACAGCACGTTGCACTTGAAATTTTATCAGCAATACTTCATTTGACAAGGACTTAATTTGACAAACAGTAATCCTTGTCAATTTCATAGAAATATCTGGCTTATTGCAACGCCACTTCGTATGGCGCCCGAGGGTGCCGGTTTTTTGGAACACCGTGTATTAATTATATCAATATTAAAGTGATACAACACCGTGTATTTATAAAATCAAATACTATGGTGATAGACCCTATTAGCATTTCGATAATTTACCAAGCTGTTTTGTTTGAATATGGCAACAGTAAAGAAGGAGGCGTTAAACAGAGATATACTGCAGTGTTGCAGCCAGCGGAAGAACATTTTGGCCTGCAGAGTGGCGAAAATAAAACAATGCTCTCTTCAGTGAAAGTAAGACAACAAAGAATTATGTCCACTAAATATAGCAATTATTAAAGTGACATTCATGTGAGAGAAACTCTAATGACTAGGTCGTGTTTTGCATTCAAATTTTAAGATCTTTATTTGCGTAGGCCTAATGCCCGCTGCTGATCCAATCATGCAGCTCACTGAAAGCGTGACCTCGATTTTATTCAACGCCGTGTGATTGTTCACCAAAGTACTGATCGTGAACTAAAATCTTGTCACTGTTTTGACAAATCCGGGCTTAATGCTTGAAGGTGAATTAATCTTTATAAGGATACGTTCTGTAGGTTGAGAACACGCAGAGTCTAGAACCATTGATATCGGCAACTACTGCAGCTCTGGTGGCTGACGATGACATCGTCAGCTTAGACAGGGCATGTCAGAGCGACATGTCATACACCGGTAATTGAGCTGTAATAGCAAGCAATCCTAGTAGAATAAGGATAAAATCCCTAAATCTGCATGGTCGAGCCCAACTTGCTGACTAGCGCAGTCGAAGCTGACTCTGCTCCTGCTCACCGCGCCCTGGCTCGCTCTCGCTGATCGCATCACGTGATAAAATTTCATCATCGTTCTACGGGACTCCAATAGCCGCTAGTGGTTTATTGTAGCCTACGGAATTGATCTTGGTAGTTTGATGTGAGACCACGTGTGGTGTGATTCTATCAAATAATTTTAAAGCCTTGACATAGGGTCTACCATTCCTCCATTCCCCCTCTTTGGCATTACCTGCATATGTATTCTGAAGAGTGGAAGAGAAATGACCAAAAAAAAAACTGGGGACCGCACAGGGAACGCCAAGTCTTAAACAAGGGGCTCCTGACATCATTTGGCTTCTATGTAGAACCGCCACTGAGCTCGTTAGGTCTGCTAAACAGTGTGACAATCTGCATGGGTATACGTTTAGCATATCGTTTGGCATATCAGTTAAATTTAGTATATTGTTCGTTTATTGACGTGTTGTTTATTGTATATTATTACATTAACGTGATCGTTTATTGTTCGTGTTGACGTTGCGCTACAAGTCTGCAGTCTACAAGCACTTTCCTGTCGGATGCCAGTAGGTTTTGATGACTGCTAGGTGACTGTTTAAGTGGGTTAAGCTAACATGAGAGCGATATGAATCGCTAGCTATGTGAAGCGCTAGCTAACGTACATTAATTGCTAAATGACTGGGCGCGACATGACTGGGTGCTATTCTATTGTCGCTAATTTAACTGCAGAGAATCTATTGCTACTTACTTTGGCGCTAACGTGAATGGCCGTTAAGTTTTATAAAAGTAGCTTAAAAGATGCTAAAGATGTATTTACTTTAGTATCGTAAGCTTTTGAAAATAATGTTCATGCTTTGATGTTGACGACTTAAATGCTCAATGCATTTGAACTCCTTTTCAACAATAACAGAAAGGTGTACCGATGTGGCCATATTAGAATGATTTGGTTATTTACATTTTATCTGTAAAACTTCTGGCTCGTTTATATACCTGCAGTCACTAATCCTTCTCAACTTAATTTCTGTCCAGTAGGCCGTTCACAAATTCGTAAAAAAAACTTAGATTGCTTTGAACAGTTTTAATCGCCATTCTTTATTTACTGTCCGCGAAGATCAACATAAGGGGATCTGCATTAATTTTACATCCACTACCTCTTGTTTAACTTCAATTGCATTTTCAGCTGTAGCGAGATTCCTGAGTAAAATATCAATAATTTTACCATTTCAACTTTTGCTGTCTCTTGTATCTCTTGGGTTAATGGAGTTGCAGTAGCTCACGTTCGCGGTTAATAATGTAACAGTAGTTTAGTGTCGCATCGCCATCATTCATATCGCGCTTAAGTAACGCCCACGTTCAGGTTTTCATTGTGGGATGTCAAATTTGAGATCTAAGCCACCGCTTAAATCTCGCTCAATGGGCTGCTTTAACTTAAGCGCTAGCTATAGTCTATATACATGATATGTATGTGATAATTATAGTTCAGCGACATCGAACGCGGTTAGTGAGTGGATGGGCGACATGCTTCGAGTTCCAATCAGATTCTGGTCGTGGGCTGACCAGCTGCATTCCCAGCCTGTTCATACATTGTGTAAATATTCTCTGTATTGCATGTCTAAAAAACATTGACTCAATGCTGTCGTCAAGATCAATTAATGTGTCCTACTCATAACAAAAGAGATTTTTATTATTATAGTGATTTTGTTATCAGCGCTGGTGCTATGATTCCGCGAGATTCCCCCCCACCCTAAAGTTTAAAATCATTTTTTAAGGGAAGTCCATTAATGTTAGAAATCCTACTTTACTTTTGTTGTAAAAGAAGGCTAATTTTGTCCAAAAGTGACCAAATTTCGGACGCGCTATACAGATACGTTTTATCCAATCAAAATATCCATTAGTTAACTCGCGTGTTAATCTATATAGTGTTTGTCGCCTACATTCAATTTACTACTTTTTAGATTCTGGTTTATTATATATATATCTTTATTCACACGGAGTGTAGCACAGTCAAACATTAAGCAACAGTATAACAATT
The DNA here is from genome assembly GCA_034695025.1 of Chamaedrilus cognettii. Taxonomy (NCBI): domain Eukaryota; kingdom Metazoa; phylum Annelida; class Clitellata; order Enchytraeida; family Enchytraeidae; genus Chamaedrilus; species Chamaedrilus cognettii. The sequence continues at coordinate 9,998 of JAQIWG010002482.1, read as the reverse complement.
AGCCTAAACAACACATTCAATACCGCCACCTCCACACCCTGCAAGGTTTAATTGTCAAATATGTTACAATGTCATTAACTATGTTACTGTCAACATTCACCAAAAGCTGTACGCATTTTGTAATACGTATACTTTAAACCGTGAAATAACTGCAGTAAATGCAGTCAAAATCTGATTGAAAAACTTTAAGCATTTTCTTAAGGACGTAACATTTCACGCACAATAATTGTCCCAATCACAATGCTACAGCGCCAGTGTATTTTGAAAGTCTTTCCACATAGCGCGCTTAAAATTTAAAAATTGGCATCGCAGGGGAAATTGTTTTTCGCGAACAGTGATACATATTCGTCATAGTTTCTTTTTGTCTCAACGATGTTGATGTGTCATTCTGCAGTCTTTGCGCTCCTTCGTGGCGAATAAAGTTCTCTATAAAGTTAGCCATAAGATGTAGAGTGTATAGGAACAAGATTTTTTGCTTTAAACATTTTAGGCTGCGATTGAATAAAAGAAATTGTGTTTTGAAGAGAAATAATTGATTAATCATTTGAACATCCTGCATACATCCCGCTCTTTCATTTGATAACATCAAGCGTAATCGTTTATTTGTCTTTATTCTTTTCAGCATCATATTGATGATAATGATAAGTGTTGCTTTTATTAAACTCGTACCTTTACGGTCACTATAGTTGTTCTATGGGCATATACTGTAGCATGTACCCTAAAAGTTGTTTCTAGTAAACTTATGTGTAGAACTTGAGCATCATAGTATATCTAAGCCAATATTGACATTAATGAACGCTAATTTTAAAATAACAAGCTTTTCTAAAGCGTTAGGGGTAATAATCTTCCATCCACCATCAAGGCAGAATAGAATGAAGATAAATAAATTTAACTGAAAATGTACAGTCAAGTGCGAGCTAAATTCCGGTGAAATTCACAGTATCAGCTGACAGAGAAACAACCAGACCCTAATGATCCATCTCTACGATCCATCTAAAAACAGAGATGAATAACAAAAAGACTAGGCTACATCATGTGTATGCAGCTCTGTAGTCCTCAAATAAAAAGTGGCTATGCTCACAAAAAGTTCTCATGCGGAAGATACTTTATATGTAGAACTTGAGCTATGCATGGCATACAAGGAAGAGTCAACATCAGTACCATCCCGTGGCACCCCTCCCCCCCCCAATCCTATCTATCGAGAATTCTGTGGGCGCACAGCTCTATACTTTTACAACTGCATAGAAATTATTTTTTCAAAATGTTGCTTAAAATGTGCCTTGATATAATAATATAGGCGATATCTTAGTACTCGTATATAACCATTATTCTGTCACGAGCTGCATATACGACACAGAACCAATTTGGAGTTCAATCGCGATCTTACTGTCACCAAATGAGTCACGATTAATATAGTCAAATATCTCTGGAGCCTTCAGTTCTTCAGACACTGCTTCAGTCTCGCTGGTGACAAGTACGGAAGAAGGGGCGGAGACGCCATCTTGACGCTCGCTCGTCTCGAGCGCTATTTCCTCGTACACGGGGGAAGTGAGAGCCGCGTACACGCCAGGGGGCGCTGGGTGTGGAGAGGATGTGAGGCAATCCACTTCGACGTATGCGCTGTTACCTTCTTCTAAAAGTAACAGTAACATGGCCATATCCATCTTGTTTAAAGAACACTTTCTTTTTGTAGTTTAGTTGTTTGGTTGCTTTATAAACGTTGATTCAGGAAAACGGGAACCAGTAGAATCACCACTATAACTCCACCAATTACAAATCGATTTACATGAAACTTGAAACACTAATACCAGAGAGACTTGCGATTATACTAAATTCATAGTTTGTGTTCAAACTGTTCACCACTAGTTGCTTCACGCGCACGAAGACGGCCACGCCATTGTTTGACTGACGAGTCAATGACGTGCTGGTCCAGCTTTTTTCACTCATCCACGATGCGCTGTTGTGATTAAAAGCGAACTGTGTGGAAATCAGGAGAAATATTTAACGAGAAGTGGTACAATACCATAGACTTACGATACAAAAAATTTCATGTAAATCGATTGGCAATTGGTTGAGTTTAATGATCATTCTACTGGTTCCCGTTTTTCTGAATCACCGTGCACAGCACAAAGGCTATATACAGTCCGGTTCTCTGTAAGTGGGCCGCCATAGAACCGCTTCCCATACCTTAGTTGCCTTCTACGACTCGCCCGGGGTGCTCTGGGCTGCAAGCCAATTCTTTGTTCCCCGGCCTGCAGGGGGAATGCCTTTGGACTGAAAAGATGGAGGAAATATAATTATTGTTCAAGGAGACGGTCAACGTGCCTTTTCTATATTTGCATTGTTGGACAATACGGCATAACCGGCAGAACAATGTTCAGTATGCATAGGCCCTACTTAAGACGCATAAATTGCTTACCTTTTTTTTTGTACCGCTTGAAAATGAGAATGACGACAAGCAAAATGGCCACTGCCCCCACGACCGCCAGAGAAACGATGATGATGAAACTTTGAGATATTTGTATTTCATCCCTGTGGATCTCGGGTTCCTTGGTTGAAGTTTCTTTGAGATCTGTACAAGACAATACAAGATACAAGACAATTTTGCACGAACGATAGTATAATAGAATTTTAAAAAAAGTGCGCTGGAACAGTTGTGTTGGTATATACCAACACAATAATGCGTATATGCCGTAACACAGTAAGCACGTGCAAAATGCAAGGACACGAAGTGTATAAATACCGCAGCTACAGTCTATGACATTAAAATAACTAATAATAATGCTTCATCCTTTCAGATACTAAGCCAATTCGTTGATCGCATCGTGTGTAGCTGTCATTGCGCCAAGGCGCTTCGCCATCAATTTTTAAATTTTGTTCTAGGCCTACATAGTCTATTACATACACTTCGGAATTATTGTAGTGCCTTCCTGCAAATGCAGTCATATTTTTAGAGCACCAAAATAAAGGCTTTTGTGCTTGAGCTTGGTTTTGATTGACTCAGCGCTACCCACCCAAGTTTATGCAAAGTTTATTAAGTTATGAAGTTTATGGAAACTCAATATGAAGAGAAATAATTCGTGCATCTAGCAGAAACATTATTGCATGCTAAAAAACCCTCAGACGAGCTCACCGATATCGATCGTACACGTGTAGTTGTAACTTGGAGCTTGTTCGCTGTACGTAACGCTTGGCCCGTAGGACGCAACTTGTACTCTTCCATCCGGGTTGAAGAACGTACGGCATTGGTAGCCAACATCATATGTTGTCACATTGGTCGTGCACACGAGGTGGAGTAGTCCTTCAGCGTAAGTAACGCTCTCCTTCCCACACGCACTGATCAGCGTCCCGTTAAACAAGCGCAACTCCATGCGTGGGTACCAGCTGCCTATGAAGTTGAGCGCGCACTGCAGCACTCTTGTTTTGTTGTCGGTTTCGTGCTTTGTGTTACAGACCGGGTCTGATTCTGAGAGAAATTCAGCACACCGTCAAATAAACCGCAACACGATGTTGTTAAGACACTATTCAATACACTGTCATAATAAGTTTATAATGGCTCTAATGGCAATAATCTTCTCATGGGCCTCTGATAATTTTATTTATCAACTGCATAAAGAACCATGCTATATGCTAAACACTACCTGAGAGAAACATGGATCGTTACAGTTTAAGAACTTTCTTCACATTTCAATTATTAATGTAAACAATCCGGTAGATTCTTTGCAAAAGTAGGTAAAAAATGCAGTTCATACTTGCTTTACATGCATGTAGGTTTCACAATAGACTATGTGCAATATTGCATGCACACTGTCATGTGTTAAATGATGCGACATTATGAATCATCGAATAGTTTCATTCATACAACTAGTAGACCATCGACCTAGATGAAGACATCACAACCCCTGCAAGCCGGGAACAAATAATTGCCCTGCAGTCCAGAGCTCCTCGGGCGAGTCGTAAAAGGTGACTAAAGAGGGGGGGTGGTTCTCTGCGTGACAAAGCCGAGGTCTAGGCACTGAATCGGACTGTAAAAGGCCTAGTCGTCGTTACTCACACACGGTGTTTAAACTCAAAAAGAGGATGAGATGAAGACGCCACGTTAATTCGAGTCAAAAGTAAATATAAATTCTTGACGACATTTACACAGAAAACATGTAGCTTAGTCGTAGTCTATAATCGTGAGAGGGCCTTACCAAGCACAGTGAGTTCGGCCACGCTTTCTGTTATTCCATCATCATTCGCGCAAGAAAACACATACATTCCTGCATAGGCTTTTTTAGCTCTTTGAATAAGTAATTCGACTTGATCGCCATCATCCGCCATCACAGAGTCAGTTTCCGAAGGCAGGTTATTTGTTATGCCTTCCAATAAACTGTGAATGTAAATCGGTACGCCTCTGTGAGGGGTTGAAGAGAAATTTTGTTCAAACTTGACGAAGCGCCATTCCCAATCGGTACAGTGAGACGACAATAAAACGCTCTTTAAACTGAGGCTAGTACCAGAAACAACTGCTTGATTCAAAGGATGCATCCCATCGTAACTTTGAGCATCTGAAGTTTCTGAAGCGCAGCAAACGTATGAAATAACCATGTTGCAACACTAATACACCTATAGTTTTAGTTACAGGCGTATTTTGACACTTTGGATTAAATGCAATGAATGACATTCTATCTAATCGAGTATCAAACAATAAAAGTATGCTCAATTAAAGTTAGGCCTACTAATAGACTCTACGTTGATCAAGATTAATCTAGCTCTTGGAACTCAGTAATCTTACTGGAGGTTTTATGCGATACGTGTTCAGTTTTTTTCTGTTCTGGACTGTCCACTACATAGTGCTTTCAACCACCATTCAATACGTAGGCTCTGTATTATAGACCTACTTTTATTGCATGTTGCAGCCCTACATCTTCCATGTAGATTATTCCTTTCGTCAAAGCTCAAAGGCCTACACCGTGAGTGGTCCAGTTCAAAGTTGACTCAGAAACACGATATTATTCTTATTAGAGGGCGAATTTCGTGATGTAGGCCCACATGTAGGCCTAATTGCAACTTTCAGAAACTCAGAGTTTATCCTTAGTTACAATAAAAGATACACTACACCGTGTTCCGATGAAAATGATAACACCTTAAACTTGTCATAACTCGGTCAAAAGTTATCAGATTCGTCTGAAATTGTGTACATAACAACTGTAGCCATATCTAAACCGATTTAGAAATCTGTAGAGAAATAAGAGGCAATTTTGACAAAATTATGGTGTTTTTTTCTTTTAAAGTACCCAAAAACGTTTTCAACTTTGGTTGCTGCGTATTATGTGCCTATGTTAAGTTGCAAGCAAGCAGTCCAGAAATTCAGTCACAGCTGATGTTCATAGTGTCCTCGTTGTTCGTGTACACATGACAGAAGACGGGGACCCCACTATTTGACTGGTTGATCTACGATTTTGTGATCAAACAGCTACCGCTTTTCAAGCAGACAAGTCGTCGGGTGATTAACGTCACACAGGCCAGTAAGATAACACGCTTCTCCAGTAGAAGTGTAGACTCTGCACTTCATTTCTGAGGGTCATGCGGATAGAACCATGTCTGCTGTCATGTGTACGCGAACAACCAGCATACTATAAACATCAGTTTTGACTAAATTTACGGTCTGCTTGGTCGTCACTGGACTGTATGGGCAGAATACGTAGCAACTAATGTTGAAAACAGTTGTTTTCGAAACGTTTTTTTAAAAAGCTACAATTTAGTCAACATTGCTTGCATTTCTCTACAAATTTCCAAGTTGGTGTAGATATGGCTACAGTTGTTGTGCATAAAATTTCAGACCAATCTGCTAACTTTTGACCGAGTTACAAGTTTAAAGTGGCGTCATTTTCATCGGAACACGGTGTATATGACATTTTTATTTCGTTAATGCAAAAAAAGTTAAATTGTTTAAAGCCTGCAGCATACACCTACCCGTGAACAGAAAATGTATAAAATATATGACGACCGTTCCAAGTGATAAGACTGCCATGATCAGAATAACATTCAATTTTCTGCAGCTTAGGCTGTGTCTTTTACTTTAGTATATACACTGTAGGGCCTAGAGCAATAATCTAGACTTCATGATATGAATGCATCACGCATCAAACCGCCTGTACACGGGCCTAAATATATTCTCAACTTTAGCTACACATGCATTTCTAATGCAATTCGATGCATATTTTGCTGCATAGACTGCATTGTAGCGTCTAGTAGGCTATATTTCTCATGTTGTGAAACACGCGAAGTAAAACATTTATGCCAATTATTAGATGCTGATAACACACTTGAATGAGACGGAACTTGCATTTGTGCTTCCCACAATATAGACCTACGATAGATATGGATAACGTTGGTTAATGGATAGTGTTGGTTTAGGCCTACTTCGTCATGTTGGCCTTCTTGATCTCGGACAAACGCAACCCTCTTTGTCTAAGTCCGCTTTGCATTGCACGTCCGGAACAATTATGCTACGCTAATGTATTTTTATTAGGCTTAACGGTACCCATTGATAATAATTGAATGTTGCTTCCAATAGTTCGTTCAAAGTTGCAATACTTCACTTCGTTCAAAGCTGACACAATGATAGGGGCCGGTTTTTCCAACACGGATTAAACTATGGTTCAGGATTTAGCCTATGCAAAATGATGGATTAAGTCCTGAACCACCATTAAATCGGTGTTGGAAAAACTGGCCCTAAGAGTAGTTAGCTAAAATAGCAATAGCTGTATCGACTTAGGAATATAGACTTTTTTCATGTGATTTTACAATGGTTTAGGCGTTCAAATACAGAGGTTAGGCTATAAATTATGCTCAGTGCTGGAGTTACAAGGGGGGGGGGGCAAGGGGCCCGGTCCTCTTTCAGTCAATAGTTAGCTAATTCTGCGGGATTTTAAGGTACCCAAAACCGTCCGGTGTCAATAGTGAGGGGCGTAGAAAATCCTCAAGCTCCTTATTCACATCTCTTATGATTGTATTATCACTCCCCTGATTCGACTACAACTCGATCAAAACAGTCGTAATAGTGCTGAATGATGTTGACCCAAACAACTACTTCGCACAGGGTCAGCATAGCCTAGCCTATCGGCTAGAGTAATGCGTAGTACGACTGTTTTGACCGAGTTGTTGTCGAATCAGGGGAGTGACAATATAATAATAATATAATATAATAACTTCGTACGAACAATTCGCAACATTATTAGGTCGCACAGGCCGTGCTTGGGTGACAGTGATGGAATGAATGCTTTAAATGAATCCTCCGCAAGTCATTTGAATGGAATCAATACCTCGTTTTTCATATTCAGAAAGTGGTAAATGAATGAAAAACTAAGTGTTTAGCCTGATCTAGAAAAGTGTCAACTGACACGTAGCTTGGGGCTACAGTTAGATTAGACGAACGGTGATTAATTTAACCAGGTTACATGTTACATGCACTATGAGAGTCGTAAATTGACGGATAAAGGAAAGGCTCTAAAAGAACTCTTATTTAGATGCATTTTACTAAAAAACATTGTGCTTTATAGGCTATACAGAGCCAAAATCTAGCTGAATGCCTAGTCAATTCGGAGATTGTATGCATTTTTGTGCATAAAAATAGTGTTTTTAAGCTAGTTCATACAAATGTGTTGTTCGGCCACAAATATTATTGTGCATGGCCCTGCTGCCTTTGCCTGTCAACTGTTGTTACACAATGTACATTAGACACCCATGTGGTATACAATGGTCAGCGAGACGCCAAATAGTTCCGCTTTGATTGCGTCAGCGACATGCAGCTGTGCTGCTTTTCTGACTGACGATATTCAAAGCGTTGATAAACTTTTGGTATCCACAAACTTTAGTTTCCATTTTCTGTTGTATTTTCTGAAATTTTTTGTGAAAGTTGAAGAATTTTTTTAATTGGTTAACATTTAACAAAGTTACAACCATAAGTTTGGTGCCTCTCTATTTGCTGAAGGTAATTAAAATATAATTATTATTCGCATCATAACATATCCGGCAGTAGAAATTTTTATTCTATGAATCCTGTTATTCGTTTGCTACTGGAAAATTTTTGTTTGCTGTCCGTGAAGCCGAAAAGTTTAAGAAGCACTGATAGACTATAGCTCATCCGCATCACTCATCCACGTCACACGTTCAAATTAACTTTAATCAGACATTCAATGCCTCAGCACGCTTAACACGTCATCGTGACTCAGCTTGTTCCTGCACTATCCCTTACACAAATAATGATATGTACGATTATTTTTTACAAAAGTTATTTACTGAAAGGCTCTCGATCCACGCGTGCAAGACAAAGGACGGCAAGTCAGTGGTGGAGGGGGCCAAGTTCAAACTCCGACACAGCGGCTCGACCGCCTTGCTGACCGTGCGCGACGTCGCGGAGCACGACTGTGGCGTCTACACCTGTGTGGTCAACAATGAGCACGGAATCTGCACCTCGGCCGCTACTCTCCACCTCAGTACATCCAATCAAGTTACTGCTCTTTTTCTTGTGCTTCATTTTACTGTTGTCTTGTTTGTTGAACCTCACAATGGCAATCAAAATGCCTTTGTTTGCTGGATGGCGATGGCAGGATGGAGACTGCTGTACCTACACGTGCTGTACCTACACCATCTACATCCACAACTGATATGCAACATTATTTTGTATAGTTTGTAAAAGATGTGAGTGGTTTAAATAATAGTATAATTGAGAACACTCTAATCTTTGTACAAAATGCATGAAATAATAATGACGGCAATCTCTATCCCTATCCAGTACGGGTTTAATTCTGATAACTATCAAGTAATTCATCGGTATAGTGTGTTTTGATTTGTGAACTTTAAGATTTAAGAATTATATTTTAATTTGCAGATTTAGGAATTGAATGATTTTTTCTTGCGTTATCAAGCAAAAATCATCGAAAATATTATGCTAGTCGCAGAGTGTGATGACGTTGAGCTACATGCCAGCTATTATCTTTCAGCACGGTCCTGCTCGATTTCAAGAGCAGGTCCGACGAACGGCGGGTCAAGCTCCTGCTGACCCCAAAGGACGTCAAGGTTGAGTGGTGGTAGGGCGAGCAGCGCCGCGTGTTGCGCTTGTGTGGACTGAGAGGCACCGTCTTGGAGGACGAAGCCTATCTTCGCCGCCTGATGCCGCGCGACCTGACCGTGAGCAACTCAGCGCAGAAAAATGGGTTAGTAGTTTTGACTTGCTCACTCCACACAGTATAAGGACTATGCTATGGCCGCATGCTATGTGCGCATTCTGAGTGTGAATGCTATAGTGCTTTAATTGTGTTACTGCTGGTTGCTCGACCTCGATTTAAGTTCGATGTAGTTTTGTGGTTCTAGCCAACCAATCAAATTATTCGATACAATTCTCTCATAGATTTCCATTTGTTATATCGGACTACAAAATTAAATCGCACTTAAATCGGGCTCGAGCAACCAGCAGTAAGACACTATTTTAGCCAGAATAGCCTACATGTAGGCCTACGTCAGCGAAGACCAACTATCAGCGAAGACAAACTATCAGCGAAAGACCGACTATCTAGCCTACCAAGATCAGTTCTACGTTGGATTAGGCCTGCATCATATACATAGCCCCACGCACACTACACAATATTGCATTATATTGCAGACGCGTCTTCACCGTTATACTGTTCGATATATATGTTAGTTAACAAAACAGTATTTGAGAATGGCTATAAGCCCTAGTTGTAAAATTCAACATGCTGGCTCCGAACGCGACACACCCACAGCACTGATGCATGCAAATCCGTGCAACTCCTTAGAACCTGCTGCTAGCAAGCTTAGCATAAGGGACTGAATGAATATAGGATGCATCTCCCCTACCAACGTGCCAAGTCAAGTGTTGTCAATAGGCCCAGTAAGCCAAGCGAAGTTATGTCAAATAAAATCAAACCAAGTAAATCATCTCTCTCCCTCCCACCACTGCCAGATATGGCCAAGCGCAAGCATGCAACGAT
>JAQIWG010002481.1:0-20275 GCA_034695025.1 Chamaedrilus cognettii | reverse complement strand
TCTTGTGTATCGTCGCCACTCCCTTTCCGTACCCCCCACCCCTTAGCCAAACAAAGGCATTCTCATCAAAAGTCCCCGTCTCCGGAGATCGATGTCTAGAATTGTGATCCAATAAAGATACGATTCCGCGCAGATCGTCGCGAATATGCGCGCACGCAGTCGGCGCATTATTGCTCCAATTCCTCGCTGACTGCATGCCATCTCTCCGGGTGCGTCGGCGGGAATGCTTGCTTGTTCGCTTAAATCTTTGCGTGTTGTGCTGTTTCTGTGTCCGCGTCTGCGTGTCTCACTCACTAATGCCGCTGCTAGGGATACATCACTAGAATTAGGGACGTTTCAGTGATTTAGTGATCTGATTTTTAACGCAATCCCCAGATATCTGGGGATATTTATTTATAGAAAACGGCGCATTTTATAATGGAAACTGCGGCTATTTTATTGAATAATGCAATCTAGGGATATTTTGTGTCGAGATGCCCAGAATCTAAGGGTGTTCCGTTTTGGTTCAATGGTATCACTGGTCACACTACCGGCTGGCCTTTAAATCTTCTTCGTGGCTCGTTGAGCATCGCCAAAGCCTCAGCGTCAGTGAACGCAACCACACACCGGGACTCCGGCCTTATCGATAACCGAGATGTGCTATCGGTATCAGCGCTGCACCGTACGTGCACGGACAACAAATCGCGATCCGCATATCTTACACCGCGGCAACCAGCGTCAAATGAAAAAGGCGTAGCAAGGGGGGTGGGCAAGTTTTCCCTTGCCTAGGGGGATAGCGATTTTACAAAGTACTCTTCATTTCAGCAGTTAGAATAGCATATGAATTGCTACGACGAACCAATTACATTTAAGCAGTGGGTAGGCTTACAATTCATTACGAGTCGGTGAATTGTCGTTTTTGCATTTTTCCGTGCATTAATAAAAGTCCCAAATAATTACCAGGGTTGTGATGCAAATAGACTACAAGTTTCACTACAAGTTTCCTATAAAACATTTCGTCCCTCTTGATGATTCTGGCGCCCCAATTGCATGCGCGCTTCAACGCGCCCACAACAGCAGCAGCAGCATCCGTGTACTGTGTGCGAGTGAATCAATAGCTGTCCGTCGCGGTGCGTTCATTACAATAGAGTAGCGTGTGGGCTGATGGTCGATCTGCGCCATGTTGTTGTCAGTGAGGCGCGGCATACCGAGGGTCGTCACGATGAATCACGACGACTCGATTTTTGGCATTTCGTGGAGTCTACTTGGCTGTTTGTTTATTCGATAAGTGGTTGGTCTGTTTATTTATTCGATCAGTGGTTAGTCTGCTGCCTACTGCATGACAATGTGGACATCGACTGTGTTCCTTGTATGTAGTGGTGGTATTCTATTTTAAGGACCGTGTGTAGTAACGAAGACTATTACAGTCCGGTTCTGTGTAAGAGGGCCGCCATAGAACCGCTCTCCCTTCTTCACTCGTCTTTCACGACTCGCTCGGGGCGCTCTGGGCTGCAAGTCTATAATTCTTTGTTTCCCGACTTGCTGGGGTATTTCCTTGTATCTCTCTCGCAGTTCTCTCTTTTATTCAAATCCATCAAAATCTTTCTTGCGTTTAAGTCATACACTCGCAACCAACTCGATAGGCTGCGCTCAAAATGCAAAGCGCGCGTATCAATTCCGCTTAACTGCGACGTATCGCCGGTGGCACACAGCGAGCGTGACACGCGTGACACGCGTGACACGCCTGACACATGTGACAGTGACAGCGGGAGAATAGAGTGACGCCAAGGCCGTATTTCGTCCCACAGCGTAGTCGTTCCATCATACGACCAGTCGTCGATACTTCATACATCTATTTGCATCGGATATAAGCAGCTCGTACTTGAGGAGAACTGTGATAGGCGGCTCTGCGAGCTCTAGAAATCAACGTGCCGTGTGACCTTTGATAGTCGCTCGCTATCTATAAGCCCCCCTGTTAGCTATTCGATATTGAGCCTAGCTATAGGCTTAACCGTGATATAGGCTTAGACTAATTATTGTAGCTTAATTCAGGCTTGAATGCTTGTTGCCTATTATTCGCACTCGTAAGAAACAAGCCTACACCCCACGCTCAAAGTTTATTCGACTTCAAGACTCAATAACCAATATTAATACCTGCATGTAAGTTTGGCTAATCAAAGCAGTGGAATGAGCCATGAGGAGCATACAAAATGTTATAGGCCATACTGTTGTGTGTTGTCAAGCCTGTGTCAGTGGAATGCTGACATGTTGCTCAGAGGCTCCTAGCCTAGTCGGGCGCAACGTCTCTATTCCTCAGAGATATACGAGTTTCGGATTGGATGAGAAGCATTCTGATAAAGGGGCATTCCAAGCTTCAAAGTTGACGTCTACTGACGCTTATTTTCAGACGCATGTCATTAGACTGTTATTATTTTGGTGCATTAAAGCACAACTCAGTATTATTTTCCCCATGCACGCGCAGCCTAATTTAAGACGTTTAAACAGATTAATTCAAAAAGGCGTATCTGTACAACAGTGCAAGTGTTTTTATTGGCAACATGCACTCGCTATGAAATTACTACCCCTATCTGGACTCAATTTTGGAAATGTGAAAGGGAAAGAGATCCATAAATCAAATTGGGTTAGTTCTGGACGAAATTACTCCTCTTCCTTCTCTGCATGAGAGTCTCTTGGCAGACCTCCTACTTAGCCTATAGCGTCTGCAGCCGGTGGCGCAAACTATGTTTCAAAATCTGGAAGGGAAGGAACAACCCACAGTATGTTTTCGTCCGTTCGAAAACTGACGGGCAAGGGGAGGGGCCGGAGGGGGGGGGGAGAATAAACATGAATGCACGAGACGCGTCCAGTTTTTCAACAAAGCATAACATTGCATTGGTTACGAGTGGGCTACACCGGCGAATCATTGCACTTGATAATGCTCCGAAACAGGATAAGACTGAACTCGTTTCCTGAGCTCTACGGAAGACACCTACCATGGAGTTTCCTCTGGCCAAAATCATGGAAGCCGCGCCCCCCCCCCCTCGTTGGTCACGCCAATGTCCGCTTCCCTCTGGATTCCTTCAGCTCTAGCAACCGTTGTCGCAAACGTACGTCTTTTTCTCATTATAGATTTCCGATAAATCGCCGCAGCAGCCGTTGTCCTCAGTGTTCTGTATAAAACAAACAGGTTGTGTGCAGAATAAATAGCCTTTAGCTGCAACATTATCCTTTCACGAGCATAGGTCCTATATTCTATGCACTTGTCTATCATTGCTCTGTTCAAAGTTGCCATGAATGCTCTAGGTCCATAGTTAGCGCCGGAGCCATACATGTACTCCGGGAGAAACACCAGACACATGTTTCTAGTGTTTTCATTGGATATAAGAGCCTTTGAGCATATACAAGGCCCCCGGCGTACATGTACGCCTTTACGTGAAAAGCCAACGTTCCACACGTATGAGCAGAGTTCAGTTTAGCCCTTACAAAATAGGAGTAGCATTACGCCTGCTGCTTATAGAACAGGAGTAGTGCACTCCTATGCCTTTCAAAAAAGGAGTAAGCCTGAAGTATAGGCCTACTCCACCATCGTCAATTTTTACGAGTAATGCTGCTCCTACCCATTTATAAATCCGAATAGACTTTCAAAAAACGTCTCTTTTGGAGTACTACTCCTACTAAACTTCTCCCTGGTTATGAAGCACCAAAACACTTCAGCGGCCCGCAACACTCGATAAATAATTAATTGCCCGCCGACCAGCTACAGCTAGCTAGGTGATGCCATTAATCAGGACACCGGGCCAGTGTGCGATCAGACAAGAACCCAGATCAAATCCAAGCACGATGCTCCCCCCCCCCATGCGTGCTGCCCCGAACCCTTAATTGATCCGGAGTGTTCTGGAACTCGAGCAGACCTGCCAACGTTACCAGGGATGCAAACGTCCTCGACTAAAAAATATCCGAATGATGCTGTCACGATCTCTATACAATGAAATGTTGCCATTTATTTCTCGTCTGCTGTTTAAGCCTCCGGCAGTATTTTGTAATATTGGTCAAACATGTAAGGTTTTAATTTTTATTTCACCCCCCCCCCCCCCCGGCCCCTCCCGGTGCACTCTGTTGTCCGATCAACATCAGTAGGCTATCCCGCGAGCGTATCCCAGATAGCCTCGCGCCATACATTCAGTATCCCGCGCTGCGTATCCCAGATAGCCTCGCGCCATATATCGGGACGACGTCCGGTCAGATCAGCCAATCGATGCCTCTCCCGTCAGCACGTGACCCGTCACGTGATTATCGCCGCGCCCCGCGCCGCCTTCTAATTGGTCGTCGAACCGATCCATTAGTGGACCCGGGAGGGAAAGCTGTCGGGACTTTGGACTGAGCGATAATGAATGAAGCTACAAGTATAGAGGAGACTCGCAGAGCCAGTGCTGTTGTTCAATAGAGATTAGAAAGGCTATTTGGTTTTAAAACAGTCACAGAACTAAAATGACGTCACGACCCAATCAGATCCCGTAAATTACATCTCAGATTATTTCATCGCGTTATTATTGGCTGTTCCAAAATAGATCCGAAATTATTCAAATAGCACTTGATTGAGCAACTGACCCTTAATATGCTAAACCAAGCTGCACAATGGAGCATGAATGGCAGTTAACAGCTCGCTAAATCCGAGCAAATGTTAGCCCATCAAATAGCGTATTACAGAAAAACGAACGCAATCAAATAATTCTGTTTTATAAAGTTTATTGAGATAAAACAACAAACAGTGTCTATAGTAATTTATGATTAAATGGGTGCACGCGATGCGTGTGCGGGTCTGTACCCGTAACATGAAATGGCAGCGCAGTAGCATAAAACGAGTTAGAATTACATCATAATCTACATGCAAAGTTATTATCATTGAAAGTGCATAGGATGCGAGGAAAACAAATTGCTATAAAACGCACACACAAAATTCGCTCAGTCTGTGTCGATATAAAGCTAAGCAAGCACTCGGATATTAATTCAAAATTCGCCAAAGTAGGTACTAGCGAACTGGACGAAACTATAAACGAGCATAGCTCGAATGAATTTGATAACAATTAGTAAGATCAATTTGCATACAATCGCTTTATGAACTAAAATGCCTAAACCGTTAAACAATAATATACAACCGTATACAATATTATGGTATACATGTATATAGTTGTGGTTAACGCTACAACGGAGAACACGTCGACGGCGGATAGACTACAACACAGAGAGAGCGTGACGAAACAAGCGGTGCGCGCTGCGGTATAATACAGAATTAACTGCCGCTCAGTAAAATCGATGAAAATTGAGATTGTTTCAGATAGAGAGAAGCGTGCGAGTGCAGATAGAGCCGCGTTGATTGACACCTGTGAACTCACGCATCTCATCCCGCAGTATCAGGCCCGATTTTGCAGCCTTCAAATTACCAGTATTGTGACATTGTGACATTTTTCAGAAACTTTACGCAAATGCACTTCATTCTTCATTTATAGTTGTAACAAATGTAGATCAAAATTTAGTTTGCTGGCCTAATTCCATTCAACTTTCACATACTATTTTGTTTCTCCCTAACAATAACGGATAAAATATGCGCAATTAAATCGGCTTAAATCTCCATATCAATTCGTCGCACACCGAGACATCAAACGATAATAGAGCTATGCGATAAATCATCGGTGTCGTGCAAAAATGCCTATATAGCGTTCAACGAACGCACCAGCCGTATGTCTGTTCACACAATTTGCAGAATATGAAGCACACGGAATAGAGATGAAATCAATGAATCCATACACAGTAGAATAGTGAACAGTATCGGCGCACCCAATACAACGCGTTGCACAGTGTGCATTGTGCACGATTCACACAGTCAGCACTCGCACCGACAAACAGCTGCCGAAATATTGTGACAGTTAAACAAGCAAGCTTCAGTACTGTTACAGCATAACGAGATTAAACCTAAACGTGTCAAACTGAGCAATCATACAGTTAATCATTAAGCGATATACCCAGTACATCATTGACCTTTTAACATTATTGGTACTTACTAACAATAAATCGCTGCAAACAGTGGCGTCGCCGGACAAAATATTTGGGAGGGGGGGGGGAACCGGAGGCAGCCGTAATTTGAGCGGTTGAGCCAAGTACAATACCATGTCAAAGCATTAGACATTCAGACGATTTAGACCAATAGCGATATACAACAGAAATACTTAAAGCGGAGTATCTAAAGTGTGCACAGGAGGACAACGTGCGATGGAACTGACGGCGATCTAACAGCATGTAGCTCAGTGACTTGCAACACGAGCACTGGTCTAGAGCATCGAGTGATACCTCAACAGGGAATGTAGATTCATCAAGATTAAGAGACATATAGAAGACGAAATAAGCTATGATCAATCATCATCAATCAGGACTGAGCAAGCAAAAGCAATGGTGATAACGAGCCAAAACTTTAATGGTAAGGGGCTCTCAAGCGCTTCGTTCACTTTGCATGCGGACTGCGACAATGACAGCAAGGACAACAACATTTCGCTGCCTGAACGTCAATACATTTCCGTACAAAATCAATCCAATTGCCATCTTAATACTGATGTCACTGGCTTCACTTCGAATAAACGAAATGTTTTCCGCACACATTCGTTAGCGACACCTAGGGGCGTATTACTATCAACGTACTGGACTTACACCTATGAGTCGCTGGATAGAAGAGTTCGAATTTTTAGTTCAGACGTTGTTCAGAGCGTATTTGCGTCCACACTCGCACACAATTTCTAGCGGCTAGATATACCCGTTTAGTTGATCATCTCAAAACGACACTCGTCCTCGTGCCCTACTTCACAACGCACTCAAGTCAGTATTATCGTCCAACAACGCTTCAAGCACACGGAGTAACAACAACCACGCCTACACAATTCTGACTATCATCACTCAGTGCGACTGTTATGATAAAGCAAGAAAACAGACGACAGTATTTACAAACTGTACAGAAACTGTTTGCCTTGGATTCAAACTCATTCAATATATTCGTGGTAAGAACAATCGTTTGAAACATGGGACTCGGGAAATACTCAAATTATGCTCACACCACCACGTGGCGGTGGGAGGGCCGCACCACCGCGTGGCGGTGGGAGGGCCGCACCACATCAACAAAGCCCCGAGCGAGTATAGAGATCGGAGTCGGAAAGCCTGGAAGCGAGATATGGAACGAGGAGATGGAGACGCTGTTGTTACAGCTGATAGCCCGTGCTAACATATGATACGGATGCCGCTGATAGCAGCGAATAGATGGATGGATAGTGGGTGGAGAACTGACTGAGAAATACTGGGGGGCGGGAGGGGGGGGGAGGAGGAAGGGCATGCAAAGAAGATAAAAAAATGGGAGGGCCAGAGGGGTATTGTCACCTGTTTGCCCTCGTCTTATTTACGGAACGCCGTATAATGACCTCAGTCATCTCAAGTGTATACTGTTACTACTGTAGACTTACAGAATTCGCAGTTTCATCACCAAATCAAGCGTACATGTAACACCTTTCATGGAACATTAGCAAGTAGCGATTCACGCCCTTAGTGTAGTAGCACACAGACTTGTGCATTTGGCTTCATAAAGAACAAATATTTCAACTTCTATTATGATTTTAAACTGAACCCCCGACCAACAATGCTGCATACACGTATGCCATTGTGAAAGCGGAAGCTCGGGGAGGGTTTGGCGCAGTGTAGCTGTCTAAATCGAGTCAGGGAATGATCCGAGGCATTGCACCAGTCCACATGGGCGTCAAGCCACCACATGGGCGTCAAGCCAAGCGGATCAACCAAACAACATTTCGCCGGCGGCCCGTCCCGCTGCTTACAACAACAAGCATCGATCTGGGGGGGGGGGTGGGGCTCTAGGGGGTTGGACCCCAAATATTCTGAAACCACTGCTGGACTCTACTCAGATATAGAATCATGCTCATTACTAAGCTGATAAATGTGTATACATACTCGGCTACGTTCCAATTATAATCTGTTAAAGATATAAACTTCTTTATTATAGACTCGGTCTAAATATATTCCAGGCCCCTCAATATTGAGAAAAAAACGACGCCTATGCTTACAATAACAAGAAATGGATCGTGTATGACTGGCTCTAGGACAGGGTGCATTCAGCAGCAGCAGCAGCAAAAACACTTCCAGGCAGAGATGACTGAGTTCATTGAATGTCATAGAAGGCATAAAAACTTCATTGTTACAAATTGCACTATCTATCCAAAAACTGAAGCCAAACAGATAACTCTAGCCTGAAATATTGCTCTGGAGAGTAACGCTGTCATGGCTGCTGTGATTACCACTTCCGCAGGATGACCCATAAAGCCTGCAATTATTTCTAATGGCGATTAAAACATTCATCATCATTTCCGTTCTTCCCGTCCATTTTCCATGCTAGCACACGGGTTGGATGTATGCGATCACGGAAACACGCCCTCTCGTGCCCCGGCCCCACGGGGGGAATCGGGAGATGAGAGGCCTTCAGGGGAAGCGAATAGTTAAGCCGACACTTAACCAATTAAGGAGATGATGACAAATCGATCCGCATTGAAATAATATAAAGTTAAAAGAGAAATGATTGAAAAACGAGTCACAGCTCTTGTGCTATACAACCACATTACTGCACTCCGATGCACAAGTAAACAATGCAATCTACAATCACTGGTGCAAGAAACCGCAATCAAAGAAAAAAATGGCTAAAAATCCGCTAAATCTGAACATAGAAGAATCGACGCAACCGGTGTTACTATCAAATGGTTAAAATACTGACATTACACAGTGACAAAATTGTGCAGAAATAAGAAATTTACAGAACATTGACAACAGCCGCAAATGGTTAAATTCACTACTAGCTACACGATACAGGGCAACGTACAAATGCTAAATTGCAGTGTTACCAGCCAAACAAGAAATTGCTATCGAGCAAGAGAGAGAGAAATATATCTGCGATTAAGTCAGGCACTGGTAACAACCTGATTGGACATGCCGCAAACAGCAGCAAAGTGCAAATAAAATAGAGTTTACCTCTAAAAAGTCACCCCTGCTGCGCAGTAACACAAGCGGAACATGAGAGACGCTGTTGAGAATAAGCGCGGTTTTGCGTATTGCATAAAAAAAATTATGCATCGCCCCTGCATGCGGCGGGATAGTGAAGCAAAGACTCTACGCTTACTAATGGAGAAATGCAAAGACTTTGTGTGTGTTACTAAAGAGAAGCAGACGGCGATCTTATATCTACTGACAAACATTAAAAATAAAGCGCTTTATTCGAACATTGCTCTCACAAAATGAACCCACAGCGATAGCTAGAGTAAAGTACGTACGTACAGAATGACAATGGGAGAGATTATACTTGATATCAGGCTGAATGTAGATTGTGCGTCCGGTAGTATAGCCAGACCACCATTTATCGGCTACAAGATATCGCTATGCGCAACTGATGCATTAGAGTAGCAAGAAAATAGAACATTATCTAATACATCACACAGAGACCTTATTAACAGACCTTATAACTTGATATCTATCTTCTCACTGCAATTGTAATATCAAGAAATCAGAAATGATGGTTTGCGTTAGAAACAGCGATAAATGCATGGTCGTTATCTGACTCGAAAGTGGAGGCAGAATCAAACACATTCTCCTCTAGTATGGTGAATACTACCGAATACTTATGCTAGCAGCGTATAGCATACTCAGGTATATCTACTCGTACATCAACAACAACTCTTAGGATGCAGCGTTCAGCTGGAACTCGAGTTGTTGGATCAGACAAGAATCACAAATCGAGCAACGATAGGAGTTCCCACATTGTTTAGATATACTGCTGCATGTCCACAGCAGAATATTTACACCAAGTCATTCAAACAATGCAGTCTCTGAGTAACTGATCCCAGCGTCTGGTGTCCAAACTGAAGGAAGCTGAGAACTGATACTGACAACAGCTGCATAAACTTTACACACAGCGAGGAGGTAGTATGAGTTCAAGCACACCAACAATACACTTTGAGTCTAGTGTATTGTTGTCACTAGCAATATCAATTTATTTTCAACACGACCATGATTCTGTGCATGCACAAAATCACGGTTTTATGCATGCATTGGATTAGACCCTTAGGGCTGGTTTCTCCAACACGGATTTAATGGTGGTTCAAGATTTAACCCACCTTTTTGCATAGGCTAAATCCTGAACCGCTATTTACTCCGTGTTGGAGAAATCAGCCCGTAGTGTCAGTAAGATAAAAATAAAATAAAATGCTCTAGAACCTATCTCGTCATATTTACACACACTACTAACAAACTATTCTATTTTCTTTCCTGCTACGCAACTTATGTCTTTGTGCGTATGTATATTATGCTACTGCAATGAGCGAAGTGAAGTTATTGATAGTAGTAACTGTAACATTATAACATCTTTACTCTGTCTCTGTATTTACCCAAGCTACACTGCGCTGTGAAATAGCACACTTAGAGACAAGATGCGTCTAAAACCTGATTGCAAGTAAAAGTCTCCAGCCTAACAACTCTGAGAGTGACTGACAGTGATTTCACAAACAAGACATTCATATCTATCATACAGTTAAACCCAACAAACAACAGTGCATAGACTTGCCATCTACAATCTGAACAGTGATAAAATGCAGAAATAGCTGCCGATCAACTAAAAGCCACACTTTGCAGATAAGCATAAAAAAACGATGAAATGCGTGTGGCAACTGAAAAGGCATTGAATCGTACAATAAGATAAAACAAATGAAACGAACGCCTAATTAAGAATGAACGGTATTTGAACGATATGATAACCCCTGATAACTCAACCTGTGATGTAAATATGAACTTAAAATATTGACAAAAATGTAAATGGTGGATTTCAAACCAGTGCATGCATTAAAACACATAAACAGCAAAATATAACGTGCATAATCCTAAAATACCCCGTGTTGTTTCAAAATTTAAAAGGCAAAAGGGGCGATAAATGTCCCACAGTGAGGAATTAATAAGCAAATAATCCCCCACGTGTCTTAAATTTTTTTATCAACTCATTGATCAATTTAAATCAATCAATGTTTAAATACTTTGTAATCAGGCGCACCACCAATCTGCATTCTCAGGGTAATCGCACAACAGTGTCAACAACAGTGCAGCATACAACAATAAAAAGTATGTTAAAAACAAATGTGCGCAATTCCTAAATAAAAACTGGCGCCAACTCGTCAAGCCAGTCTGCTAACAATTGGTTTTTCTCAACCGGCATCGAATCTTAAAGCAAGCATAACGCGCCGAATCAACAATTTAAGAAATGCTCTTTCTGAAATACGTGCAACATTGATAGCCTGAAACGCTCGTATTGTCCATGTGATCCAAGCAAGGATACAAGCTAAAGTTTTACAGCAATATAGCTTTCATCACGAATGGAGACCATGATGCCCTGAGATTCATACAGTTACCAAATACAGCATTACTCTTTAAGCACTGATATCGACATCAAATCATGACTACAGCACGATATACAGCATTTAAGTTTCACATTATCTACAACTCCACAACATTTTTGCATTCCAATCAAGCCATTATTACATCCACTGACAAAATCGTAAAACTACAGACCTTCAGGCTTCAAAAAACCTCCTTCGATCCACTCGTAACAACTTCATCGCTACCCGCATTTTCCAACGCAACTCTAACACGAATGCGCACTTTCTGAAATAAAGAAAACCCTACAGAATCAACGACAAAATGCACAGAAACATAAAACCACACCGCGCGGCCGCGCCCTTTGCTAACACCGCCCCGTCAGGGCTCCGTCGGACACCCCATCGGAGACCTCAGCTCGCTGAGCGTGACTCTGCGCTTGAGCACGTTGCCCTGATCGTCCTCCACCAGGATCTGCACCTCAATGACCCCCGAGGGAGTCATCTGGGCCAGCTCGGCAGGGTCGAGGGGGAAGAGGGTGGGCGGGGAGGGGTGGAGAAACTCCCAGTGGTGACAGACGGCCGTGTCTGGGTGTGTGCGCAGCTCGACCAGACGCACCCCCAGCGGGCAGCGGATCACGCGCCTGGGCGGGGGGACACCAAAGACAATGTGAGATAAACTAGAGAGGAACTAGAATATTAAAACACTGAAAAAAAAGAGAAATTTTAAAAAAGGAATCAAAAAACAATTAAAATTAAATAAAGGCAAAAAGGACATAAATAAAGAAAATTTATATTACCCCTACAAAATTAGAGAATCACAATTTACTAATTAAAAAGGGAGGGACAGGTCTGATGACGTCCTGGATGATGAAACGGACTTGAAATCAAAACCCTTTATCTTTTTAACATGTATTAAGCAATGTAACAGAGGATGCTGTTTCTTACCCGACGAGCGTCGGAAGAGACTCGGGGGGGGTGACAACGTCCCTCTCTACGTTGAACCACCTGCAGCGAACCACACACTGACACATGATGCACTGACAATGATCCAAATAACCCAGACTGCACACTGCAACACACTTTAATGCACAATGAAGCGCATGGAAGACACTCAATCCAAATGAGCACTCGTAGCGAGTTGTAGCTTACAGAAATATAAACATATGACCAATAAACCCAACACAATAAATACATGCAAATGTGTGCATAGGAACTGCGAATTAGCGCTCGACAATTTGACCACCTATTATTTCAAGACATGATTATTTCAAGAGAATGCATTATGCATATGAAAGAAATAAAAGTAGGAGGGGATTAGATGCAATAGGCGGAGATAAGAAGCCCAGGGGTGTGGCTTACTTGTGGTAGTGCAGCAGTACGGCAGAGGCCCGGTACCAGTGCGCTCCTCCGTCCTTGTATCGCGTGTCTTGGAACCGCACCGCATCGCTGACTGGCGTCAAACTCTGCAGCTCCTCCCCCTCCACAGGGGCTGCAGGGGGCTCGCTGTCCCTCGGGGGTGTAGAAGGAAAAGGGGGCTCATCCCCCCGTGCCCCTTTGCTTTCCAACATCTCATCGCTCGGCCCCGTTTCATAAATACTAGCTTGCTTACAATCAATGTCCAGACGAATTGTTTGGCTCTGATCAGCGCCATCAAAGCAGAACTGCTTCAGACTAGTGACATCTATCTTTATTTGCTTCTCATCTTGGCATGCTTCTATCGGACGAATTGTATCAATGCATATTTCTTCTCCACCAATAACATCAATGCCTAATTTCTTGCTACAATTCGATTGATCCAGAATAATAGCACTTCTTTCCAGTTCATGAACATTCATTAATTCCTCATCAGTGTCGTCTGTGATTGGTACATAAGGGTACACTGCTTGCTGACCAATCAAATCTGTCGCTGGATCCTGAGAATTCACTGCCACGCCACCAATAGGATTCATTGTTACATCCAAAGCAAGTTCCTTGGATTCAAATACCTCCTGACCAATAAGGTTCATCGTTAAAAATTGTGATTCAATGGCTGCTTGAGGATTCTGAACTGTGATTCGTCCCAGAGCTTCATGGCCGATAGAAATCGTCGTTAGTCTCGGTGAATCACAGCCGAGAGAAGCCTGCAGCGAATGAGATTCATCGTCACTCGCATCATTCAAATCTGAGGACCGTATTACATGGCCTTCGTGCATTGAGCCACCACACTCTTTCAAACTGGCAGTGATTGCATCTTGCAAGATTGCATCTTGCGAGATTGCATCTTGAAGCGGAGATCTTGCACTCATGCCGGCATCATCTGCAGTGCTATCACCTTGCAACAGAGATCTTGCACTTATGCCAGCATTCTGTGAAGCATTATTACTTTGCAACGCACGCAAAGTGTCGCCAGCTTGTATTGAGCAGAAATTCCCGCTTGAAATTCCAAAGTCCGACACAATTCCGACAGATTCGGATCTGAAACAAGTACCAGTGGAATTATGACTACAGGATGAGCTCGTTTTGTTAACGGCTCCCGATGCATAAGAATCCAAGACAGGCTGCCGTGGAGCAATGCTAGAGGCAGCTTCCTCAGCAAGGCATTCGCCGTAAAGCAGCGCGGAGCAGAGGCTGTCTGCAGACAGCAATATCTCCACATCCAGCGATGAGAGTGAGCCAATGCTGTCTCTAGCATGAGAACACTGTGACCTACTTTCAGTGCCAGATGCAACCGGATTTGCACGATTCAGTTCTATGCCAGACTGTTCGGAAATGGCGCAAGCCACGCGACACAATCCGGCTGCATTCAACTCTGTGCTAGCCGCGTGATCAACTGCTGAGCCAGATGAAATAATTCTGGCTTTAGTTACAACATTATCACACGAACAAGTCTCGGCTACCTTGGCTTCATCGGCCAACGAGCTAAATTTCACTGTCGCTGTACTTTTACTTATTTTCTGAGAAGCAAATTCTATTTCAGCATCAGGGAGGGGGGGTGCAGGCTTGCTTGATGGCAATGACGGAATTTCTCCTCTTCTCGGCAGAGGGGGTGGAGTGTCATCGTATTTCTGCAGAGGGGGTAACGTCTCATCGCATGTTAGAAGATGAAGCAACATTTCATCTTTTTCTGACCGGAGAGAGGGTGGCGTTTTCACTCTGGTAGATAGAAGGGGGGGCATCATTTCTTCATCCCTTACAAGAGGTGGTAAGGAAGCCTTCATATCTGCGAGAGCAGGCGTTCTGAGAATGGGTGAGGGAGAGGTTTTCGGTTCTGGGGGGGGAGGGGGCAACTTGAAGGAATGCATGGATATCGTCGTCCCTGTAACGGACAAAAAAATGACACGCAAATTTATCATCTACAAAAAGCGATGATAAATATAAAAATGCAAGCAATCTAAAACAATGCACCACATAAAGCTGAAACAAAGGATTATAATAAACAATACAGTCAAATTTTTTTATCCACGATTTTACCCACAATTAAGCTGGCAATTCATTGCTTTTCACTGCAGCTGACAATTTGATAGAGCTGGTTTTATGCAATGCAGAAAACCAGTTGCTGGACGATATGAAATATTAATTCAGATTTAGCATCAAGCATCTCAATATATAACTGACATAAAAGACCAATTTTTTCAATTTTCAATCGTATATGTCAATCCAGGATTTACTTCAAAATTTCCAAACAACAAAGTTCACTCACTGGACTTTCCCGTCGTCGGGTTTTTCACAAACTCCCTAAACAGCATCTTGTCACCCAAGACTGCCGCCCCCGCTGCCGCGCTCCCCGCTGCCCCCCGATAGGTCGTGACCTCCGCTATGGTCTCCACCCCGTCCCTGTGTCGCGTAACGGTGCGCGTAAGTTCGGATCCGTCGTAGTTGCGCACTATCATCGTGTGCGTTGAAGCCGGGGCCAAGAGTCGACGAAATGACGTCTCTACCTGAACCAGGCTGACCCCAGGGAGGGCGGAACCAAACCCTGAGGGGCCGGGGCTGACCCCTGGAGGATTGGTATTGACCCCCGGGGGGGTGGGGGCAGAGGGGAATGATCCAGGGGTGAGCGGAAGGGAGTGAGAGGGCCGGCGGGGGGAGGGGGAGGCGTGGGATCTGCGCGGGTGAGCGTTAGCCTAAACGCAGCAGTCGCATAATTATATGCCTATAATGATTGGCTTGCCATATTTCTTCATAATACGTATGAAGTGAAACTACAATAACATATAAATATACAGTTATTTAATTACCACATTATTTACACATCTAAGAAGTCTTTAGATTTTCTAATAATAATATTATAATAATAGAGTCCGTTTCGGCATCTAGCGACGTCATCGGGGACCTTTATACCATTGCATTAAGCATGCACCAGTCAAAGGCTCGATTGCTATCATGACCCAGAGAATCTCTTGTTAACTATAATCTCATATCATGCATCGATAGCCTTTTTGCTACACGCAATTCTTCATTGGTAGCAATTTCAAAGAATAAAATAAAACAAAACACCAATAAACTCATACAAATATTTACGGGAGATACAAGCACGCAACTGACTTGATGCGACTGCCTGATTGGACTCTGCCGCGGGCTGTAGGGAGGCACGGGGCTGCCCCCCGCGCTCCCATGGCCCCCCCCACGGCCCGGCTGGACGCTGAAGACGCGATGAATGTCGTCGAAGCCCCGGGCCATGATGCCTGTGGGCGAGTGGGCCAGCTCAAAGGTATGGCCCAACTCATGGAGGGCCGCGCCGAGCCCCGTCGAGTAGTTGGCCCAGTAAAACTCACTGGGAATACAACAACAACAGCAATACTTCATAGCACATACCGTACTTCATACTTCAATAATTCAGTTTGGTCTTTCTTAATTTTATATCCCGTCATCAATAATGTATTCTTATTATATTCAGAAAATTATTCTAAGTCAGATTTCTTCATATTTGATTCTTAAATCTTAAAACCCTTCCAGTTTCTCCTGTAGCTGCATCTCCCATATGAAAAGACATATAATATTGTACACTAGCCTTCCCCATCATCACTCTTTGGGATGTTTTGCACTATTGTCAGATATCAAAGAATTTTTGCTGCTCTGAGTCGAAACAAAAGAAGAAACAGAAGAAGACTCTACTTGAAATGACCCAGAATATTTGCTGAGCACTCAGAGCCGTAACAAATAAGAAGCAGAAGAAGTGGATGCGTGCGCTGACCGGTATGCACTGTCGTCCATCAGTTTGGAGCGGTCAATCTTGCGCTGATCAGTCAGTCTGGCGGTCAGCTCGTCCACCGCCTGCGCCCAGCAGTGCAGCGTGCCCGTGCCGTACAGCGCCAAGCCTCCCCCCCCTGCGCGTGAACACCAGCAACTTGTGCACCACATGTCAGTTATATCATACAAACATGGTTAAAACAGTTTCACACAAGATGCTAACTTCAGTAAAGACAAAATATAGAAACCCATATAAATAGAATCGCTGAAAAATTTAATCCATTGTTTGATTGGCTGTACCGTCACCAAAGCTATACGCTACAGCGTAATAAGGTAGGCCACCAGAAAATAAGAGTATCACACTTAAAAACCAGTATGATGCAGCGCTACAATATGCTAGAACGTTCTCTAGAACAAAGGCTGTAAAGCCCGACTTACAGTCCTACTGCCTTATCAGACTTCATCATGGGTCCGACAGCCTGTGACCACTGCTCCACCCAATGATAACCTTCATTATATACGCACTTGCAAAAATAGGAGACTTCCAGTTGGTCCCTACCCAGTGCAGTGTGGCCCCTGGTGAAGCGCAGCACGTCAGAGTGCGTCTGGGGCAGGACGCCAGGCGGTGGCAC
Source organism: Chamaedrilus cognettii (assembly GCA_034695025.1). Lineage (NCBI taxonomy): Eukaryota > Metazoa > Annelida > Clitellata > Enchytraeida > Enchytraeidae > Chamaedrilus > Chamaedrilus cognettii. Next base: position 3,042 of record JAQIWG010002481.1, on the reverse strand, counting down.
GTACACCGTGAACGACATGAATGCGAACCACTTGCAGCGCGCGCGACTCGCCGGCGCAAACTGACGCGACGACATGAGCTCTCGAGCAAACGACATCCACAGGTCGTTTCCTGCATGGCGCCGTGTACAAGCTGATAATTAGTTTAAAATAATACAGGTCATTTTCTGCAAGGCACCATGTAGTAATTGATCAATTAACTATGTCCAGATTTAGAAAATTAGCAATCTAAACTTTTTAGGAAACCATCTTTTTAAAGAAGGCTGGAAAGAATTCAAGCAACGTTAAAGCACTTGGTGACTTTGTAAAGTCAAAAATCATATTATCGCAATCTGAAATAGATGGCTACAGTTATCATGCTATACATATAAATTTTTTAAACAAACACTTTTCAACAATAATATCAAGAGAATGCTATTTTTATAGTCAATGAATTATGCTAACATTTGAAATATATAACTAGGACTAGTGGCCCTAAAGAGTTAAACAAACAAAAGGACAACCCCAATCATTTATGCAACGCACCAGACATCTCGCGTGCCTGCGCCAACGTAAGACGCGACGTGAACACATGACACTCTGGCTGAGCAGCATCAACATCGCACTCCAACTGAAACGTCTTGCGTTCGCCGAAATGCTCCAGCAGCTTCTCCGCAGTAAACGTCTGCAGGAGACGCGCCGCCAGGCCGATCCTCCTCAGGGCGCTCTCCTGGGAGCAGTCCTCCCCCCCTGACCCCTGACCCTCCCCCCCTGACCCCTGACCCTCCTTACTTGACCCCTGACCCCTCCTCCCCCCCTCCTGCTTAACTCCAGTCTCCGCCGGATCCGCCGGACCTTGAAACCTCCCCTCTGGGTCGTCGGCGCAGCGGATGTACACCGGTCGCACAAAGGGGGCGTGTCTAGGAGGCGAAACAAAGGTGACAAACAGCTGGATGGGGGCAGAATTAGGGTGATTGACAGTGATAGGGTTGAGGCCCGGGGCGAGGTCAACTAGCGCTTTGAAGCGACCTTGAAGCACCGGCCACGAGGTCGCGTGCACTCGACACACCGAACCACTCTCATTTGTCGGTTTGTCTATCGCGACGTCACTGGCTGGACCCAGTTTAATTCCATTGGCTTGCTGATTTTGCAATACACCCACTGTGCTCGTATTGTTTAATCTAGATTGATCAGGTTTGAGGGGTGATGCTTTCAAAAAAGGTTCTTTTAAATGAGCCGTATTAATCTGACCCATTTCTTCTAAAGCTGGCAGGGTTTCATTGCCATTGGACAAATCTGATGACCGACTTTCGACCTGACCAAATTTTTGAGGAGAAGATGAAATGGAAGCGAGCTCTCCATTACATAACGCAGTATCCTGTAAATTTTCAACTAAATCTAAGCGCACGCAGTTCGCCTCCAATTGGCTATTTTCTTCTTTGAAATTTTGCCGCGCTATGACTTTCGGAATGCACCCACACCCTGAAGCGCAATGCGAATCCAGCTTCACTTGTAAGCTTAGAAATTTGCCGGCTTCTGAGACACCATCCGTCGTCCCTGACATTCCCTCTGCTGATGCTGAACTTCTTGAATTTGACCCTGCGCCTCCCCCGAATACATCCCCAGAATTTGTGCGCTGATTTGCCCTGAGATCCCCGATCGATCTCGAATACCCAGTTTGTCGTTTCGCTGAGTTGATTATCGTGACAACTCCCTCGGTAACCGGGGAAGGACGGATTTCCCCCGACAGAAGGAGAAGGGAGTAGCAGACTGTTTCTGTTGAGGACGCAAGGTTGTTAATCACTATGGTTGCCATCTGAATGTACCGTAATGTTACAGTCGATCTCTTATCTGCAAGATGAAATCATTGATTAAGTACGGTAGACAAAATGAGTTTATGGTATAGGCCTGCATGAAAAAATAACTTGCAGTCAATATTACGACAAGATATTAATACAAACACAACGATATAATAGTAATTGAGAGAATCAGAGATAGGATTAGATTCGATTGCAGTAGGCCTACACAGATATTACGGTATGCTTTATATATTGAGATAAAGATTTTTTCGACACGTCACTTGTGTGCAGATTACAAGCATATATTTCACATCAACCTAACCTAAATACCTAACCTATAATCTAATACCGATCAAGAGGCCTAAATTCTATTAATAAGCTCACAAATTAGAATTTAATATAAACAATTTAATAATTCATCAAACACAAAGCTGCGATGCTAAATCTAAACTGCGCAGGCTTACACCTGAAGTTAGATTCACAGCTGTAAGCGTCCAACCACGTAGGCTCTCAATAAATACATATTTACGCCTAAATCGAATAAAAATAAATAGCGTGAGTTTCAAGGTTTTGACGTTAACGGATCGATAAAAAATAATCAATCAGCTGATCGATGGCCTTGACCTGAACAGCTGTAAATTGGCGGTTTTGGCCGAAGAACGACGGTTTGACATAATTTTGTCAATACAAAATATCTTATATTTACTTTTAAACAAAAAACGATAGATAAGGTATCCAATCCATTGAGAGCGAGTTCGTATCAGGGTACTTGGATGACGTTGGGATTGGGAGTGATGTTGAGTTGGTGATCAAGGACATCAAACGTTTGGAGACAGAGGCGCTGTCTATGGGGCTAAGCCTAAATCACTCTAAGTGTGAGATTATTGGCCTTGACAATTTTTCCAGGGTAGTGTGGAGCGGGACTGGATTGAGTTTCAAAGATCGGCCCGTCGAGTCTGCATCTCTCTTGGGCGCTCCGTTACATATTGCACGCATTGACAATGCGGTTCGCGCGCGCTTAGTGGCTCTTGAGCTTGCAATGCCTAGGCTTAATAAGATGTCGGCCCATGAATCGCTATACCTCCTGAGAAACTCTATGGCGCTTCCAAAGCTTCAGCACATTCTCCGCACTGCTCCATGCCATTTGTCGGCAGTGACTGCAGAATATAACGACCTTGTCGTAAACTCGTTGTCGACATGTCTGAACGTCCGTCTCAACCCAGAGAGTCGCCTTCAGCTCTCTCTGCCGGTCCGATGGGGGGGCCT
>JAQIWG010002480.1:0-20278 GCA_034695025.1 Chamaedrilus cognettii | reverse complement strand
AAATCACCAGCCTACGTACCTTTATCAACTACTCACCCCCTACGTTCCGTCTAGAAACCTTCGCTCAGCTGACAAACGCCTCCTTGCAGTTCCCAGAATACTGTCTGCCAATGGCCGTCGCGCTTTTGTGTTTTCTGCATCCACTCTTTGGAACTCCGTCCCACTTTCTTTGCGTTCACGCACAACCCTCTCTACCTTCCTTCCTGGTTAGAAGACTCACCTTTTTCCTCGGTAATTATTAACCTTACCGGCTGCCAAACGGATAACTGACCCGGCCTACCGACACGACTTTCCCTCTTGGCCTTCGTCTCTATCTCAACCTGGGTGGACTAGGGATGATGCCAGTGTTGCCGGGAGGGCGTCTCCGATATGGTCGCCAGACTATGAAACGGACGAAAAGCCCACTATTATTTATTATTATTATGACTCATCAACACTTTTAATCTGGTAGCCTGAAGTCGACTAGTCTTTGTGATATACATATATAATTATGCACTGTAGGAATTTTATTGGTGATACTTTTTTATCATGTACCGTTTTGCAGATGTTGCTTCCAAAGGTGGACATTGTGTTTAAAATTGTCTTTTAAATTGTCATTTTGCTAAATATTTTAAACATGCATGCATGATCTAAATGTTATTTTTAAAAACATTTTAAATACCTCCCATTTATAAAACTGTCATTCAGGACCAAGAACCTATTTTAAATCCTTTGTCTGACACTCAAAGAAAATTTTCAAAATTCATTTTCAACTAAACAGTGCGAGCGCGTCGTTTGGCATTGTTTAGCGCTCATTTTTAATTATCACATTCAAATGCATGCAACAAGTGATGATTAGCAAGTCATTGGCAAGTGTGAATTTTTTAGATATAATCTACTACGCCGTGGCTCAAAAGGAAAGGACCCAACGAATTTCTTCAATAACTACGGAAAGCAATAGCATTGTCTATGAAATATCTACCACATAAACTCATATCATTGGTTCATACTTTTGCCAATTTTTGTGGAATTTTGTCAACGTAGGCGTAACTTCCTATGGTGACGGTGGTGACGTGTCACCACCACTTTTTTTTAAGTGGTGATAATCACCACCACTTTCTTTTTGAAAAATGATGATAATCACCACCACAGTTTAGGCTAACCTGGTAAAAAGCTAAAAACCTTAATGCGGCAGAAGTGTCAATTACCAATCTACAGCAGCTGATCAATGTTGCCCAGCCGTTTGTGGACTGAAATTTCTTGTGAATGTCATGCATTTTGTGGATATGTTAGTCTCTTATGAATGTGAAATTTTATTGTGGATTTGAACTTTTCTTTTAAACGTTAACTTTTTTGTGGATGTCGTGTTTTTGTTGACGTTTTGTTTTTCAGTGTATGTGAAGGTTTCTTGAGAGTTTGAACTTTTCTTGTAGAAGTGACTTTCTTGTGGATGTCATGTTTTTCGCGGGGATTTTAATTTCTTTGGATGTGGACTTTTCGTTTACACGGTGTTAAAAAAACCCAGACCGCTTGGTTTTTGTCGTGTATAAATCGTGTATAAATAATAGATAGAATTGTGTTAAATTTTAATCTGTTTGCCCGTGCAATACAGCCACGCATCTAAGCTCTAAAAATTCGGCATTTAAAAGTGTCCGCCGTTACATTCACGCGAGTGCGTGGAGGTGTACAGATGTGCCATCGCCACGCAGCGTTATCGATAACGTGCTTATCAAATTCGCTCAACATAAATTCGACCAGCCAACACTTTCGCTGCAGAATTTTTGTGCTCTGGAATGCATTGGCTTTCTGAATGAGATGCTTGTTAAATATGTCTTGCATTTCCAATCAAATTTAATAGTAGGCCTAAGTGTTTATTGAATGGCTGGTGACAAGGTTATTGACGGTATGAATTTAGTATGTCCTTTATCAGCTGTTGCACAGCCTTGCTTGAGCGACGCATTACGTAGCGAAGTGTTCACAATTTTAGCTTACAATAATATTTACTTATATACATACTTATAGTACATACTTATATTGCGCATATTATAGATATTAACAATAATAGCAAGAAAGTTTCAACTGCAATTGCAGCAGATTATTATTTTGGTGCAATTTGCAGTTGAAATTTGATCTGAAATACTTCATTGTTAATCTCTGTAAATTTCATAGAAATATCTGGCGTATACGCGTATACGGATAAATATCTGGCCTACATGTGTAGGCCTACTGCAAAGCTACGTCTTTTAGCGACAGAAGTCCGGGTTTTTTGAACACCATGTAACCTAGATTGTAACTTTTTGTGTGAAAATAAGCTTTTCTTGTGGATATCATATTTGTTGCGAATGCTTTTTGCTGTCTCAATTGTTGTTCTGAACTTTCGTTGCATATGTGAACTTTTTTTGTGAAAGTCAACTTTTGTCGTGCATTAATGTTTTTGGGGATGTGTTGTTTTCTGATTGATGTAAACTTTTCTTGCGGATTAATTTTTTTTGTATAGGTGGACCATTTTTGTGAATATTTTGTTTTTTTGCGATTATAAACTTTTCTTGTAGATTTGACCTTTTCTTGTGGAGGGAACTTTTTCCGTGTATGTCATGTTTTTGGTGGATGTGTGGATGGAAATAAATATTGGAAAATAAACAGAAATTCTACACATAATGTGTTGATGAGCTTGATAACTGCTCGATTCAATTTTAATCTGTCATTTCAATACGATTAGAATACTATCGCAAGCTAAAAGTGTATCACGTTTTATTTGTTATTAGATGCTTCAAATAACATTCTTTAAGGCCTTGCCAGTTTGTCACTACCACTTTTCCGTTCAAGTTACGCCACTGTTCATCAAACGGTAAAAAAAAGATACGAATAGTCAAAGTTGATATACGAAAAACGCGTCAACCGAGCTGGGAAGCTGCATGCTTTATTGCCGTTTGCACATTTTGTGCAAGCCAACAAGTGTTCACTGTTGTGATAGCTACAGCATGTTCAAATTGGTCTCACTTTTTGGTAATTCCATGCTTCAGGTGTTCGCCGCTGGTTTCTTTTACGCGTTTTCGTAACAACAAGCATTGTGCTGATAACTTGCGATAATTGACAGCGTGCCACTTTGACCCCCAGCGCTTTTGTGTCATTCCTCTTTTATGCTACGCTCTTCGATCGTTTCACGTGCATGTTGGAACCAAATCATGTTAAAACACGAAGTATGCGTTCCTGGATTGCTAACAATTATTGAATTGGAATGTCAAAGAGATTGCTACCACAAAATTGTTGACGCGAATAGCAATTAAGCAGCCTCTCAGCTTGGTTGACGCGTTTTTTCATGGGTCAACTTTGACTACTTGTAACTTTTTAACCGCTTGAAAATTCAACGCAAATTGGCAAAAACATGAAGCAATGATCAAAGTTAATGCGGTAAAAAAAAATCATCGACAACGCATATTGCGTTCCGTAGTTAATGAGAAAATTCATTGGGTCCTTTACTTTTGAGCCACGGTTTAGATTCAATGGAAGAATTTAGTTAACATCTTCTCAGAAATTGATATCTTCACGGACGAAGAGTTGTGGCCGAGTGGTGTAAGTCGCGGAGCTCGGAAAACGGGCTCGACAGTGCGTCGGTTCGAATCCAGGCGGCGGCGAAGATTTCGAGTCACTTTGTGCACCCTTGGCTAAAGGTGGCTTAAATTCGTCAGCCCTGCAAATAATCATCCATTAGAGCGGAGTGCAATAGTAAAGTTGAAGTGAAGTTAAAGTTAACAACGGGGCGTCGGTCTGTAATCTGTTGTCGCCTCATTGTCAGATCTCACAGCCAGGCTGTCTTGGATCAAGTGGGAAAATCTCGGCATCAGACGACGTCCAGCGATGACGTCATATCCGGTACAGACGATCGGATGACGTCACAAATATTTCGATATCATGAACGTATACAGCGATGGTTTAAGCATAATGTACAGACACTGGCAAATACGGTATAGGCCAATATCTGTGTATAATTTTTGAGGTTATTAGGCCTATAGGACTACAGCAGCAATTTCGAGGAATTTTGTTGTATAATCATTATTGCATTCGAATTCTTGAGCCACAAAAGGCTGTGAGCCTGTGATCGAACTTCAGTGAGCACTGGACAGGCTACACTGCAAAGTTCCACTTCAGTTGTATTGGTTTGCAGCTATCGTTAGTAGATAGATCTCGCTTCGTGCTTTCCGTCAATAGCCAAATGAAAGGATCCCCCAAAATATGTGGGCGATTCTTAGGCTCCACATATTAGTATGACCGTATGAGGAAATTTTCCAGGTGCCCGAGACGCGTGAAACCTCAATTTCAATTAACTACTAGACGCTATAGCAACAGCGCACGAATCCAAAGTTCCACACGCTAATGCGCAGAGTTTATTTTAGGAGGAGTAGTACGCCTAAAACAAGGTTTTTGTTTAAAAAATCATTACAACTATTTAGAAACGGATAGGCTTAGTGTTACGCTTAAAAATGAATGATGTAGGCAGGTCTACGCGTTTTTTAGGATGTGGTGGCGTAACGGCTGCCTGTGTAAGATAGTCGTCTAAAGTCGATGATTGCCGCGGAAACGCAAATTCGGTATAGTTAGGCCTAAATTGATGAGTAGGTATAGTTAGAATGGTTTAAAAATAGACAATGACTGTTAAGAACGGCTTCAAAAATTGCTGTCAGCACCCCCCCCCCCTCCCCCTGTCGAGCGATCTCATCGCCTTTGTAGGCTACGCCTGTTTTCAAAGGCTTAGGCGTAAGATCACTCCTGTTTTAGGAGAAGGATGCGTAACCCTACTCCAGTTTTATCAGAGCTAAAATTAACTCTGCTAATGAGTGATCCGAAGGAAAGCACAATCATGCTCAATCGGCTCTTGCAATTAAATGAAAGAGCTACATAATATTATCAAAGAAAATACTTTTGCTTTAGTACTTACTGTTTTGTTGTATTTACAACTTTACATTGATAGTCCTTAGGCACGAACATCATTTACTAGTATTTGCATCATAGTTCATTTGGTCTTGACGTTGATCGTGTTGCATAAAAGCATTTGTGAACAGAAGTGTTTCACAACGATGCATTAGAGGCTGTCACTACCAGGCTACCACGATGAAGATTTTTTATAGCTGCACATTTTGTAGCAAAAATTGACCTTTTCAGTATATCAGGCATGTGTCGCTTTCAGCCCTCAAAACCATTTTCTTTGAAAACGTTAACCCGAGCATGGAGGGGGGGGGGACTGAGGGAATTTTTGAATTCATTCTTAACAATGCTTGTTCATTTAGGCCTATCCCTAAACTTCACAACTATACTCTACATTATTTATAACTCCACAAAACAATGTTTTAAACTAACTAAATCGTTTTCCTTCAAATACACATTTTTTGGGATTTATATATGCACATTTCTTATATGCGTCATCTCCTCCATTTAATTAGTGAAGCGCCGCTGCCTTTATAAACCGCGTAGGTCCACCGTACCGCCACCATGCGTGGTCCATGTTCATGCATAATGCCAAGACCGCCAGTTTAAAATTAGTCCCGCAATTTACATTAAATCATAATTGCTATCATTTTTTGGCGTACTACGCAGTCTACGCTTGCTAAACTTAACCCTGTCTAGAACCTTTTCAGATCTTTATGAATCATGATCATCTATATTAGACACAGAAACATTGCATATTGCAATTTTTTAAAGACCCACATTTTTTAACAGACGTACGTGCAGTTTTCAGATATCATACCATAGCAGCATAATCATAGTAATTATATACAATCAAATTAGCTGTACAAAAACTATACAATAGACGTGAAAGCCAAAGCATAAAACCTAAGCCACAGGCCTACGCCTAGTTGCTATGCGCGGGCTCTCTGCTAGCTTCACGAACAATGACATTGGGTTATTTCAAGTCCACGGTGTTACGATTGAGTTAGAGTTGAGTTAGCGTTTCACAAGTTAGATTCACATTCATATTCACATTTTTGCTGTTGTCTGTCTGTTTTGACATTATAATAATGCGAATATAAATATGAATCTAACTTGTCAATCGTTAACTCAACTCTAACTCAATCGTAATATCGCGGACTTGAAATGACCCATTGTGCACACATCGCATTACTGAATGAACAATAATTATGATCATTCAGCAACTGAGATCTCTTCGTAACTTTCAACCGAATTTTACGATCGCCATTGCATCGGGGCCTTTCCTGCCTTCTTAATTTCACGCCGCACTTTACGGTCTCTGGCAGTGAAATATCTTCAACCCCCAAAAGTTCCACAACAGCAATTTGAGACCAAAATGCTGACAGACGCTTGTCGAAGTCATTTATCTACAACGGTGGTTCTCAAACTTTTTCGTTGGCGGGCCACGTTTTGGTGCAAAAAAGCTTCAAGAGCCAAAAGTAAATCTCAAAGAAATTTCTTCTCCTCGCAACTCACGACCGGGGGGCTGGGGGTACCGACAGAACTTTTTAAAGCCATTCCAAAAAGTACATTTATCATCATTAGCCTATTCATTTGTCATGCAAATCTTCTTCTTCGTGAGACTTTAATTTTTTATGTTGGGCTATTCCTACTAATCTTTCCCTCATAATTATGTACTACAAAAATTCCGGAGCGTAAGCAACCATAACAGCACGCTTATAGCAACATCGCCGGAAGCAAAAGTGGCCCTTTCAAAAAATGGCTTCTCGTGCCAAAGTGGCCCTTTCAGCAACAGTTCTGAGGGTCACTTTTAAAGTCATGGCGGGCCACTTTTGGCCCGCGAGCAGCAGTTGGAGAACCCCTGATCGGCAAGCTATAAAATCTAACCGTGGCAGCAAGCTGCAATCCTCTAAACTTCAAAAGAATCGGACCATTAATCGTCTCCGGTCTAAAAAAAAAATCTTTTGCCTACCAGAAGCCCCGCTTCAGAAATTTTTGCTTTTCAAAAATTTTGTATCTCCTTGGGAACGCAGTACCGAGGGCCGAAAATGTTTTGCTTCTTGCCAAACAATTATAATAGCGTAGTATAATAGAAATTACAATATCCATAGTAACAATAACTGCATACAGCAGTTTGATATCCTTGTCGGAAATTACTGGAGAAGGCCATGATGGGAATGCACAAAATACGTGACAAAATCTCCTCTAATGCTCCACAAGAAGTCGACAACTTCAACCTATTCTCTGCCCTGGCAGCAATCAAACCATCGCAACTGTTCGCATCTCTAATAGTCCTCTGCCAAATCTTCTTCCCTTCTATCTCTCTTCTGCTCCCCTTTTCTCTTTTTATTCGCACCCCCTGGCCGCCCCGCCTTTCCCCGAGGGCTAACCGTCGATCCCCCCCCTCCTCCGGTCCTCCCCGCGGCCAGCCCGGTCCTTGGCCCCTGCTCCCCGGCCGGCGGAGGACCCCCGCCAGGGGCCACCACCCCCTGGACCCCCGAGGGAGAGGACGCGATGAGGTGCTGGAGCCTCGCGGCCCAGATGGCAGAGGGGAGGTTCTGACAGCCGAGGTAGTTTTGTCGGAGCTCGTCGCGCGTGAAGGGGGGCGTCACCGTGCAGGGGGCGCCAAAGATGTTGACGTTTTGTATGTCTTCCCCGTGCTGCATTTGTGGGCGCGCGATGTGCGCGGTACGCTTCGCCTCCTGGCGACAGGTATAGTAAGTACTAAGTATACTGCGTCAGTATGCAGTAGAACATGACATTCTTACTGCATGTTATTTTGGCAGTTTTGCCCTTGAGACATTTTGCTGCACTTAATTTTCGTGTTTTTGAGGGCCGCATATTAAATATACTGTATCACACTGCACGAAAATTTTAGCTGCATGTTATTTTCGCAGTTTTGTCTTTTTGACATTTAGCTGCACTTAATTTTCCCGTTTTGAGGACTGCTCATTATATGACGCTTATGCAGTGCCATTTTTGGTCATGCAATTTACGCGAGTTTCACTGATTCGCTGAATTTGTCTAAGTGACATAAAACGAGAAAATTTCATGTTTAACATGTTAGCTTTCAATGCATTTCCATTTCTATGCTGCCTTGTTAGTGCTATAAGCTATGCTGCCTTCGCCGCGGCCACAACGCTCCACGAAGCGTTGCGGCCGAATCGTCTGTGTTGCGGACTTCGGATTGCGAGTGTGGCAGAGAGTCGATTCGAACCCCGGCCGCGCAAAAGATTTTGTGTCACTTCGTGCACTCTTGGCAAAGGTGCTTAATTTCACCCGCCCTGCAAAAATAATCCATTAGCGTGGAGTGCAGTAGGGAAGTTGAAGTTGAAGTTGTTATTAAATTATTGATCTTCCACAGCTTTGAAGTCTTTGTTTTGATATCACATGCGAAATGTTAGCAGTTAGAGATGTTATTAGTTTTGCGAAATATTAGCGGTTAGAGTTCGAAAGCTGCACTCGGCTTCTGTACAACCAGCTATCTATCTTAACCCTCTATTTATCCAATAGAGCCAACTATCTTTTTTCAAATATAGTTTTTCTGCTAGAAATTGACATTTATAGAGTTATAATTTTATTAATTATTATCTAATTAGTTCAATCTATTCTTGAAGCAGTTAACAGCATCTGCATTACTCACCCTGAAGACGTCCGCGGTGCACCTGCGCGTGTGGTTGGTGCGCGTCCAAGCACGCGTAAATTCGTCCACGTGCGCGTAGTCCACGTCGCGTCCACTCGCGTACACCGCCACATTACGATGCGCCTTGGAGCGGCGGAACAGCCGCGCCACCTCGCCGGAGTAGCTCTGGTCCGCCACTACGTAAACCTGGCGCGCCTGGCAGCCAGCCAGGTCTGACTTGAGCTCAGACACCGTGTACTTCTCTCCGTCACTCGCCTGCAGAGCAGACAGAAATCTGGACTAAGTACTTTAAGTACTTTAAGTACTTGGCTAAGTACTTGGTTCAGTACTTTGAAGGGTACAGTTATTAAATAACTGTACCCTGCGAATACTACGGTATCCAAAGTACCCTAAATACCTCACAATGATAGCGATCTATCTCATGCTGCACAATGATAGCGACCTCTCTCGTGCGTCGGACACAAAAAAGGATAGTCAATGCCCGCCAGTTTATAGTGGAACCACCACAAGCGACTATCCGCTGACGAAAAGCGTCACTCTTCCTGGCAAGGGGTTAAGGGGCAACTAAAAAACAAAAAAAGTCGACGTACGACGCCATCTTGGTTCGCGTCCCAGAGCAGACTCGTTCCGTCGGACTGCGAGGGGTTGTTGAGGTAGATGAAGAGCGAGTCCACGCAGTGTGGGGACCCACACAGGTTCTGGATGTGGAACCGGAACACAGACTTGTACGCCGCAGGGTAGAAGTCCGCCGTCGCCTCCAATTCAGCTGCACAGCAAACAAACATGGCCGATACATTGCGGCGCTTTTGGGAGTTTCTGTCTCTTTTTCTCGCTGGTGCACTGCCAACCGGCAGGTTCCTGGAATCCAATCTCGCCAAGACTGACGGTCCTCTGCCATTCTCTCCATGTTTCCATACGATTTTGTTTTCAGTAATTCATCTAACGATCTTATTCTCTTCCCTGCTTTCGTCCACTTTCCCTCCATTCTTTCCTCCAGTATTTCTCTCATAAATCTCTCTCCACTCACTAAACAGCTTAGCTAGCCTATGCGTTATCCTCTTATCTGAGCGCCCACGTCTTGGCCGTGTATAGTGGCACCGACCACACAGCCCTAGGGCTCTTTTGAGTGTTTCAGTTAAAGAACGCGTGCAGTAACAGAGACTATAACAGTCTAAAGAACCGACCCTTCTTTAGTCGCATTTTGATGGTTCGCCCGGGAAACTCTGGGCTGCAGTGTTATTCTTCAATACCCGGTCTGCAGGGGTTAACCGCTGATACAGAATACAAGGACTGCGTGAAATAGTCTTTGGCTGCATCCAGATCGAATGGATTAGTCATACGCTAATGGATTAAAGCAATACCGCCTTGATATAATATCCCCCTGGATATTAAGGGGAGGTGTCCAATCAAAAACTCACACCTCCGCTTACGCCTACATGTGTGCTGAGGAGGTGTGACAGTTCAACCAGTGTTTATTTGATGTTTTTATGTCGATGATACAATAAACCCTGCGGTTGACGACACAAATTATTCTCGATGGGATAGATTAGCAGTTTATGACCTCTGGATTTATTCAATACGATTCCCTGCCGAAACACACTCGAGTACAACTTGAGGGTATCAATATAAATTGTAGCGTCGGCTAGCCTTAAGATCGTCATCACCTGGTGTGAGAGAAATAGGCTGAAGAGCTGACAGAGTTATTTGCCCTTTGTAACTCTGGACCGATTCCATCATTTCCTTAATCATATTAATTTTTGGGTTAACCGTCGCCCCCGGCCCGGAAGGCCTCTCACGCTGTTCAAGTTGACCCCCGTGGGGTCAGTGCACGCGGATTATTATAGACGTTGCTGCAAATGGCCCATCGCTGCCTAGACAGGGAATCCAGGCCATAAGCCGTGCGTGCGCGCGTTACATCCTACGATTTATCACGGGCATTTGGTTCAATAATGACTTTTAACTGACAGAATTTCATGATGCCTCATGGACTTTCTGAAAAACCTAAAGAAGTACTAGGCCTACTCACTCTAGACTCACCTAACTGAAAATATAGACAATTAAAATAGTGGACCACTCTTGTATGAATGACAAGATGACAAGAATTGATCCACATTTCTAAAAAATACATCAATTTTTTGTTTATGAAAACTCAAGAAATCAAAAGCAAAATCACCGCAAAAATTATAAAGTAAGTCAAAATAGGAAGACTAATCTATAACTGAGACGCAACTCAACTCGCAGATTTGCACAGTGACTAGTGACTAGTCAACTCTCAGACTAGCTAGACTTGAAAGTAACCAGCTTTTCCGCCATTGCAAAACAGCGACGGCGCCCCACTTCGCATTCGTCAACAAAATCGAATTCTCCCACACGTGATAAACAAAGCCCGCTCCGACAAATCGCGCTACAGTAACACGACTTGAGTCTCGCTCACTCGCTCGCTCTCCCGTGGCTCACCGTCAGCGGCGTCTTAAAACATCCTCCCCCCAACACAGTGCCTCCTCGCCTTTATAAATATCCAGGCTTACGCGTCAACTCTCGATAGGCCTCCCGTGTATAGTCTGCTAAGATTCCTAGGCACCGTCGTAATTATATCAACAAAGTTTGAACAAACTGCTATATTTTTGTGTTTTAGCGTGACGTTCGAATGACATATTTTAAATGTGTTACAAGTGCAGCATAGGTAGACGCCTGTAATAGCGATATAAAACACATTGAAGAAGCTAATATATATCAAATGAAAGCTAATTAAAATTTAACAACCGATCTAAAATTTAACCACAGATCTGCTATCATTATCAGCTTCTAGAAAAATGTTTTCGTCCGACTGTTTCGTTATTGGAGAAGAATATTGTGACATATCATTTGACGAGTCCTGTTTATGCAAGAAGGCAAGATGAAGCAGAAATTTGGAAAAACATTGCATATAGGGCCGGCATTGCTAAGATAAAGAAAGTATTGAAGGTAAAACATGATAAAGAGTTAGCGAGAGAATTGATCACTAACTCGAACTATCATCCCGACCTGAGGCATTTTAAGCAGTATGTTTTAGCGACGCTTTGCCTTTTCTCTGAGGATCGGGGTTTTCCGTCCTCGAATGCGTGATGAGTTGTACGCAGCTGCTGCGCATCAGATCGTCCTTTGCATCGTCTCTCAATCAACTCCCATCCACCAAAAAATCAAACAGCTGCATTGCCGTGGTTTTGTGCAAGAAATGGAACAACGTACGTGCACGATCAAGAGGCAGATGATAACTCTGGCTCTCGTGTATTTATGGCACGTTGGGACAGGCTCTTCAGCCTATTTTAGGAACAACGTTGGTGACTGACTACCGAGTGCCACTTGGTCAAAATCTCAGCTTGAAGACATCGTTTAATTTGAGTGGTTCTCTGGTAATAGCTATGTACAATGCTGCTCAAACATTTTTTAAATGCCTATATTTAAAGCAGTACCCAACGGTACGAAGCAAGTTAATGAGGCAATAAGGCAAGTGACTTGACAAGAAATAAGAGACTTGAGCAAGAAATATAAATGGTGCCAAAAATGCAAGAAAGACGCCTAAAGTGGCACATCTTCAAAAATGATCCAGGGAAACCACCCTACCTGGCTCTGCACATCAAAGTACATGGTGTCAGAAGCCAAGGCAGACCAAGACAAAGATGGATCGACAACATAGCGGAGGACCTAGAACAAAAGGGCATGTCAATCAACAATGCCATAAGGGCGATGTCCGACAGAGACGCTTGGAGAGAGCTCATTCGTCACTCACAGAGCTTACAGACAAACGTCAAGAAGAACAAGAAGATTCGCAAATGACAGAACGAATTTGACTTAGAATTTTAGAAACATTGTAGAGATAACATGCGCAATAAACCCGCAGCAACTTTACATAATGGCTCCAAACGCTCTATATAGAGGGCAGGCTTCAAAAATCGCCAAAATTAAGTGCAGCTAAATTTCTGAGAGGATAAACCTCCAAAACAACGCGCAGCAAGTATTTCACGCTTTAGAGCATATCCTGCTCAATTCTGTCCAATTTGACCGAAAGAAATGTTTCGGGGTGCATCCAATTTTAGACACCGACGGAGGGCCGCAATCACAGCGCCGAAGACAGATGTGTCGATAGCCGACGGGAGTCGACGATCGCCGCCGCGGCTCAGCGGCTCACAATACACAAAACGCCGGCGGTGTTTAAACCTGCACGCGAAAGCCGCGTCGACTTAGACGCGATCAAAGGACGCCGCCGCTACATCACAGAACGGACCGCCGCCTGTATTCCTTTGATCCTTTAGGCGGCGCGAGGCTTTACATCATTATACCAACATCGGCGGCACAAAGCGCGAATTGTGTGCATTAGCGAGGTGCCGTGCCGTGCCGTAATGCAGGGGGAGGGGGTGGCGGGAATACGGTGGGAGATGGGGGAGGGGGAGATAGATAACGAGAGGAAATGGCTACGTGTGTCTACAGCGCGGGCCGAGCGGAGTTTGCTCAACAATCTGATCTGGTACGCAGAATACTCGTCGATCGCTAAACTATCGAGGCAAAGCATTCCTAAGTAAAAGCGCGTGCTGCACCTTCAACAGTTTCCACTGGGTTCCAAGGAAAAGATTGATAAACATGTCTACCGTCTAGATCTCATGGTGACTGTAGACTTTGGATTGCAGCTACAATGCAGTGTTGCTATCTGCCTTCTGCTAAATTTAACGGCTCTTCCGCGTCGAAAGTTAATCTTAGTATATATGACAATATTCAATAAAGTTTCAATCACTTTCTGTCGCCGCACCGTACCTAGTCTCTTTGGTTCCGTTCACTTTGGTCCCACTTATTTTGAAGGATTTTGGATTAGGTTCAGTATCAAACCCTAAACTACACCCAACCCTACCCCTAGACCTGACCTAAAAACTGAAACCCAAACCTAACCCAAACCTAACTAGGAGTGCATTCTATAGTCGTTCCTTTGTTCTCACCTTTACCTTTACCTTAGCTAGGAGACTATTTAACAGCAGCTCATAATATTAAAAGTAGCTTATTGTATAGTCAATTTAAAATAATAACGATGCCATTAAAGCATCGTGATGTCATAGATTTCATTCAAAATAATTTATGTTGTCACTGCATTCAAATTAACGTTATTTCTTGTGGAGATTATTTTATATTTTATTTTATTTATAAATTATATTATGAGTTATTTCAAATGGCAGTGAAGGGCTGCCGTTAAATTTCGTTCCTTAGCAAGAACTTCTCTTAGCCAGGCGTAAAGGTACGTTTACAGAATCCACCCTAAGCCTTTAAAAAGGAGTGGGACAAAAATTAATTTGTACACAATCGATGACGGTATTTTACACACTGCTGTATTCATGGTTGCAAGCACTGGACACAAACATGCTGCAGTTTTTTACTGCCGAGAAGGCGGCATTGAAGAAATACAGAGCGGTATTACAGACCTCAACAGTTTGCAAAACCGAGCATGATTTGCAGGCTCCTATTTTCGCTTTGACTCGTGTCGTCAGTTTATCACCTGGGCTCTGACACGTCTTCAATCATAGCAGGTATCAAAGCAATATGTCACAGTTAATAATGCTTGCTTTATTGCTTGATCAACGTTGTATTTCATCCAGAGCGCTCGTGGCGCCACGAATCCGCCCTCTGTTTGTTTAGCGTC
Source organism: Chamaedrilus cognettii (assembly GCA_034695025.1). Classification (NCBI taxonomy): domain Eukaryota; kingdom Metazoa; phylum Annelida; class Clitellata; order Enchytraeida; family Enchytraeidae; genus Chamaedrilus; species Chamaedrilus cognettii. The sequence goes on along the minus strand of JAQIWG010002480.1, from coordinate 6,068 downwards.
TAGTTCACAGCAACGTTAAATACACATTACACTTGGAGTGGGATAGGACTGAATGGCAGCAATTGCCGCTAGTGTCATTACCAGTCATTATTAGGGAAATAACAGCGCTGTCACTGTCATTAACAGAATTTGTTCAAAATTAACTGTTGGACAACCTCGCGACGACTGGAAAGGTCGAGGAGATGCGGGAACGACGTGGAAGGCCAAGAATGCAATACGAATCCGAATCTGTTCACTGAAACTGTTGTTCTTTGGCGCGATATGGGCTTCTTTCACGTGTATCAGTATTGACGAACTGCAATATTTCTGCCTTGTAATATTGGTTGTGTGCAGCGCCCTTGTGATGACTTCGGTCATGTTACGGAGCTTTAAAAATTGTCCGAAAATTATTATTATTATTATTCTTATTATTGTGAATACAATATCACACACATGATATAATGGCCATGCCAATTGATGGAAGCAATCGTGAGAGAAGTGAATTTGGATAGATGGACTAAGATTGTGACATATGCTGCGAGGGCGCGACAACGACAGCAATAAGAGGCGAACTTGCAACATTTGAAATCAACGAGTCATCAAGTTTGCTGGAGTAAAAAACTGACAGTATCATCAAAAGTACAGACTTTAAGCAGCGTGAAGAGGACCAAAAAAATCAGAGGATGAAATGGGAGCCCTCAGGGCAAAAACAAACAGCATAGTAGAGAGAGAAAGCAGCACACTCTGCAAATTAAGCGCATAATACAGAGTGAAAGAAGTACGGTACGTAGGGCAGCAACTAACCGTATACAGTGAACACGTAGAATGTACGTAGAATGTAGACGAAGACAGAATAATGATCAATAAAAGAACCACATCCTACGTACGGTCAGGCCTGACTCCATTTGTGTGGAAGACCTTGATGCCGTCGTGTCGGTACCCGTTCTCCCTCAGCATACGGTACACGGCCTCCACGTTGGAGTGGTGGTGTCTGCGCTGGGTCCACTCGTTCCACCCGCCCGATATGAGCACTGCTTCGTCGCATGTCTCGTACCACCGACACCTAGACACCCAACATAGCACCACCTCATACCACCGACACATGGACACCCAACACAGCACCGCTTCGTCATATGTCTTGTACCACCGACACCTAGACACTACCACAGCACCGCGTGGTCACACATGTGGTACCAACGGCACGCGTGAAAATGTTTAACACAACAACAAAATATTAATTAAGTTAAGTATTAATTGCGTACGAAAAGTCATAGACATTCAATTTATGACGAAGTGCATGGTTACCAACACAAATTTATATTTTGAGTGTTTAAGGATGTATAACGAAGAGTATTCCAGTCCGATTCAGTGTCTTGGAGCAAAGCAAAGAACCCTCCCCTTTGTTTAGTCGTCATTACATACTCATGCGGGAGCTCTGGCCTGCAAGTCAATTCTCTAATCTCTGGCTTGCAGGGAGTCCAAAAAGTCATAGACATTCAAGATGTAACAAAGTTGTTAACATTGAATCATTTTTCCGCCGCTCATTCCTCAATCTTTCATTTCATATACCTTCGTAGGATTTCTTCTTGAGCACACTCACCATCATTGTTTTATGCTCCAATATTGCAGGAATTCGAACAGTGGTTTCAAAGATATGGCTCAGATCCGACCCCCAGACCCTCCCAGATCCCTCATAACTTAAGCCCTGTCATGATCACAGTTCAAGCGCTCTCCCCGGATCGCCGTTTTAGACCCCCCACCCCAGGGTCGTCATTAAATTCCCTGCTCCCACCTGGCGGAGGCGGCAGGCAGGACGTCGTGCGTCGTCTCGCAATGCTTGGTGTTGTCGCGCGTCGCGTCACACGCAGGACGCACACGAGGGTCCGGAGGGACCTCGTCAGGACACGACGGCGCAAACCCCGCCACGTCGTCGCGGCATGCAAGTACCTGCTGCGAGCAACATCCGGTCAGAGGGGACAAAGTACGGCGATCCTATCGATCACGGCCAGTGCTGTAGTTGCCATGCGACGCAGCGGGACGACGTTCCGCCGGGCCGCTCAGGTTACAAACAGCGTCCCGCCAGGGGCCGCTCCCAATGTGGACGCTGCGGGACGCTGTGGAGACGGTCAACGGCCACTATGCTGAAGGCTATAGTACAAGTTATAGCCAATTAATTCTGCCATAAAGCATGGTTATAGGCCGGAACCTCGGTAAAAGGGCCGCTGCATGTGAAATGAGGGCCGCTCTGACTCAAAAAAGCGTCCTGCCGAGCCGCAGCATCACAGCTACAGCACTGAATTCATGGTCTAATATGGATTAAATTTCTCAAATGAAGATTTCTCACATTTATCAAATCAAGCAAAGGTATAGTGTGCACCAGCTGTGTTTGAGATGGGAGTCTAACATAACGAAAGTACAAAAAAGTACGATCACGCATTAGCATGGGGAAATTTGCATTCGTGTGATATAACAGGCTAGCGACAAGGAGTTAAATTTAAGCATCATGCGCCTCAAACCTGCGGAAAAAAAATCCATATTAGGCCGTGATCGATAGGATCACCGAAAATTAATCGGTCCCAAAAAATTAAAATATATTCTATAACAAAAATTAAAATTCCATAGAATTCCATGAAATTTAAAAAATAAAATTCTGAGCATCCTCCCCGGATTTTTTGCATGTCCAAACTTTCAATTATTTGTGAAATGGCCATTACTCTCTTAGAAGTGCCTTGACAGCACAAATTTTCAACCGTTGACCCATGACCTTGAGGGACTGAACCATTCAGACTGCCATTACTCATTGCTAGTGCACCCGATACATATACTGCAAAAAAGACACCCTGCTCCCCCTGACTACCCCTGCCCCCCCCCCTCCCCCCCGATTACCATCGTCCTACGCCGCCACTGACCTGCCGCCGAGACCGTAGCGTCCTCGCATGTGGCCGCAGCCCCTCCGCGCTCGCAGTAGCGTTGTCTCCACTGACGTCATCACTGACGTCAGTGGTGACGTCATCAGTGGCGAGCAGGACGAGCGGAAGGAAGTCGACCTCACAGCGCAGGTCGAAGTTGCGGCGACGGTTGCGGCGCTCGACCGCGTTGTGGCAGCGCTGCTTGACGGCGAGCACGAGGCAGTCAGAGTCGGACTCTGCGCAGGGCAATCACACGACTTCTTAATGCTCGAGTTTCATCAGGTCATCAGAAGCGGATTTAGCGGACAGGCGTGTTCCTGGAAGACGTAATGTACCTGTACCTTAGCGTCAGAGCTTTAGGGTATACACATCTTCATTAGCCTAAGTTTTTCGATTTGAAGGGCGCTATAGAATATGGTAACAGCCTACGATGGTGTGCTCATATAACGCTCAATTAAATAATTTAGTCATAAACTTCCCCTGATTTTATCAGATTAATTTTTTTCCAGGCCTAACATTGATTTTCCGCATTAAATTCTCTTTAGTTGTCGAATGTTAACTAATTCATGGCCCACTCGTTACTAACAGCTTGTTCTCGAAATAACTTTCTGCCTCTGGACAAAATATAGGCTGTATAATTATGTACCGATATAATGTGTTACAAAAAAGCAAATGAAGACTACATGACTCATCGTTATACCGAAGCGTGAAAGGGCCACGAGAAAAAAAAAATTTCTAAAGGAGTTTTGAAGAAACTATTTTTCTATCGTAGTAGTTCTATGATGGAAGCAAAAATAAATCTGCAAAACACTTTTTCCAAATTTTCTTCAAAAACCCTTTTACAAAATAAAACTTTGTGGCCCTTCCGCACTTCCATACATCGTTTCTAACATAACCGATTGTAGTTTAAAATACTTAAATAGATCTACAAAAGTTTATCACGCAAATCAACAAACCACACTGCCACAACACGCTATATGTAGCGTGCGCATGCCACACGTCATCCCACATGGCCACCTCTGACCTACAAAAGAATTTTATACTAGAATACACACTATTAGGCTATAAAAGCCCGAAGAACACGTAAGTGCTGCACTTTCAGGATCACTCATGAGTCACAAAATGGGACTATCTTTCAGGACTGGCGAAATACAGTCCCATTTTGTGTTCCACCCCCTCCCCCCTCTATCTCGCAGCACTCACGACTACTGTAAATGATCACGCAACATTTCCTATAGCCATCTATCGGCAGGTTTATTCGGCGGTAATTAAACCGTTCGCTTGTCTCGGCGCCTCTGTTTCAAGTCGGATCGCTTTGCTCGCCTGCGGCGTATCTCTACACTACAATCTGGGCACTATACACGATTACAATTTGGCACCCCCGAATACTGCGAATGCTACATAATACATGTATGATCGGCAATCACTTTGAATTACCGATCTTTCAAGCGACTACATGCAGTTAATTACTATGTCTCAACAGTTGGCACAGAAACAGTTCGATCAATTGTCTCTCTTATGATTCTCAGTTACCAACTTAACAGAAGGAATAACCAGCCAGCAAGCATAATTATTATTGACTGATATTTAGCCAAGTAAAGAGGAGGATTGTTATTGTTTTGTCAAATAGCGTATATAAATTCAAGATGAGCATAAATGAAACAAAACCATTGATCAGTACAGATCTATGATCTATCACACTTTCCACCAACAATCCCCATCTGCGCCAGTGGTGGCACCAAACCCCTTGCGGTCAAGGGTCGCCTGTGTGGCCCGATCGCGACCACTATCGTGGGTCAATAGCAACATCGTCTGATCGGTGAGGGGGGATTAGGATTGGCGAGGAGGGGTGGTACCGCTGAACAGAAATATAATAAATAAAATTCGAAACAACTCACGACCGGGGTGGGGGAACGGGGCGCCTAAACAAACCAGTCTCGAAGCCTCGCACTTAGCGCTGTAATTCAAATATCGTGACTTATAACCAATGCCTGTATGGTTTGTGCATTGTTTGTCTAGTTTATTATTGTGTTTGTTTACACTAAGAATTTGGCAACAAAAAGTTCTTTATATAATTATAATGCTACAAATTACATTTTCGCAACCGAAACGTGGGCCGCAAGTCATAATCTTGCGGGCCGCTTGGCTACTGGTGCAAAAATTGGCGCATGAGGGCAGGCCGCACTTTTAAAGCCGCATGTGGCCCGCCTATAAGACATTGACACCACAAATAAATGCAGGAAAATGACAATGAGCTAATTTAGAAAATTAACTCCATGTATAAAAAAATCGCATCCTTTTCCCAAATGGCATCTCTTCAGAATAAATTAGACACTACCACTTTTGCAAAATGAATATTTCGATAAATCTGAAGGGATGTGAGAGGGGAGCAGGGGGGTAGAATATAAAACAGTGGGGCGTCTGACCACCGCAGACGACCCTAAAGGCTCACAGCCTCGGGCCAGAGTTCGGGATGTAGCGCCATCTCGAGTGGACCTCGGGTCCAGAAAGAGAAATAAAGTTACAAATGATTGCTTCAAAGCAATTTCAAATTGTACTTATTGCACACCAGCTATCTTTATCATAGTTCAACTACTGCTAGTACAGTCAATTATAGCCAGCACTTTCTGTGCACTCGAAAAGCTACCTGTAGTTGCTAGTTTCTACAACAAATTATAATGTGTTCAACAGCATACAATGACCATACAAAAAAGCATAAAATTAAGGGAAAGGATAATGCATTTTTTTCATTTATATTCAAGGCTTCAGAGCGATATGATTGCTTTCATAACGAAATATACAGCGGCAGTTGTAAAGAAGCATATTTGTAGTGGCTAATCTGTAACGTATGGGAGGGCTGGACCCGTTGTGAGCTGAGTTCATGAACCGAGTCGCAAAATTATTTAAGAGAGCTTGAGAGAGCAGATAAGGATCACTAGATGTATCTTTTTCAGCAAAAAATGCAACGTCAGAAACAGAATGGCTATACATTATTAACCTTTTTAAAGTTTGAAATATTGTGTTTACTCCAAGTTAAGACATTTATAAAGCAATTTTAACTGGGGAGCATTTGAATGCATAGCATATTGCATTTTATTACATACATTTTATTACATACATTTTATTACATACATTTTATTACATACATTTTATTACATACATTTTATTACATACATTTTA
>JAQIWG010002479.1:0-20280 GCA_034695025.1 Chamaedrilus cognettii | reverse complement strand
TTTGCGTTATTGTTAGCTATGTATTACTTCTTGTAGCACCTTTAGATTGGATATTAATAAAATTGAAAGGTTAATTGAAAAAAGTTTGTTAAGTTTTACTTGTCATCCAGGCGAATTAACCACCCGGTTAGTGATCCTCCGTTTAATTGTGCTCCGTTCAATTGACGCCCAGTTAATTGTACACCTGTTTAATTGTGCACCCGTTCAATTGTCCACCCGTTCAATTGTCGCCGTTCAATTGCGCCAGTTCAATCGACGCCCGGTTAATTGACACCGAACCGTGTTTTATTTCTGTCCAGGCCCCGTGCATGACATGTTTTGAAGCTTGGACATTAAAAAAAACTCATCGAAACAGAGAAATGACATGTAAATTTTTATAACACGTGTTACAATTTAAAAACTCCAGTATGTAGCAATATAAAACACATCTCGGCTGTCACATCAAAAATATTTGTTTTTAAGCTTCTATGTTTGCCGTCGATCTGTTATTAGCTTCGATAATCATGAAGAAAGGTCCTTTAAAGAATCCACGACAAATATAGCATCATGGGCTATCAAATGACAGCTTACTATCTTAAGTAAAAAATTAAAATAATTGTTAATCTTTAATAATAAAAACGATCCTTATTCCCAAAAACACATATTTCTCTTAGTAGGGGAAGATCTTCCCAGAGTCTCCAATGTTTTAGACGTAGGAGTTTCAAAGCGATTAAATTTTACAATTTATAACATTATGATTGCAAAAGCAAGACAGAGACTGCTTTTGCTTTTATCAAGAAAACCTAGTTTATTAGTACATTGCCTTTAAGACTTACATAATACCTTTGCTAAAATGCTGTTCTCCAGTTTAAAATCCTCAAAACATTTGAGACGATAAACGAATTGAATCTGTGCAGCGAATGTTTACTAACGCTAAATTCGTTTTGAGGGTCTAAATTTCCCCGCCCGCCGAATGAGGCAGGGCTGAGCACCTTAGAGCTGAAGGGTTCGGGCAGATTTATGCATGTGCTATAATATCTAACACCATAGAATTTACACCCCTATAAGCAATTTTTTCTGATTTATAATGTAAATTCCACCAGCGATCACACGCAGAAACTGAGTTTTTCCGTTCCAAGATTAGATACAAGTCGCACTTCATGGAAATTTTTCACATGATTTCCGACCGTTTTGTCACTGCAAAACCATGTCGGTAAATAATATTTAATGCAATTTAACTCTTGAAACAATGAAAATTGAATCAGCAAAGTCCAGATTTAGAGTTTACCGAAACCATCATTATAGTACGGGTGAACGTTTATGAACGCAGCAGATCGTCAGCACCACTTTGATTCTTCTTCAACGATCACAGTGGACATCGGACTGTACTGGGTGCGTGCATAGAATTAATTATAGTGTTTAATTCATCAAATAAATGATAGATGCATATGCAGGCACAATACACAGCGAACTACAGGACAAACAAGAGAAGAAGAAAAATATGTAGAAAATAAATAAAATTAAATTATAGAAAATCGTTAAACCACAATTTACGTTCAAGACATCGTCATAATTTTATTTTTTAAATACTTAAACATTTTGAGTTTAATTTCCAAAATATTGTTCTTTTGTACTATGGAGTATTTACAGGTTATTCAGAGCATATAATCTTTTCCAAACTAATTATAGAGATGCCACTGTAATTATTTTTTCTCAGCGTCTATTTTGTTCAAAAAATTTAACGTCCTCAAATTCAGTCTCTGACTGGCTGGCAAACAGCCAGAGTAAAGTTGACACTGTTTTATTATTTTGGTTTCCTTAACGTTGAAAAATGTGAAAAAAATTGTAGAGTACACAAAGTCAATAGTGCCTTTTTCACGCTTTGACAAGTTTTGTGATTCAAGGCCATACAAAATTACTGGCATGCAGAATATATCCACTAGAGACAGCATGAGATTGTGCTGGAAAACACTGATTTTTTTAAGTATTGCATTTGCGGCTCAAAAAAATGTTTGCTTTGAAAATTGTAGGCTACATTTAAGCGTTTTTCCTGATACAATCATAAGCCCCAGATGTCTTATTTGTGATTTTCAAATTAGAGGACGATTTTTGAAATAAACTCAACAGTTTTTTACATTATGACGCAAACCATTTCTTAGACACCCAGATTATATTTTTAATGCTGGTGCGTGGCTTACACAGAACCATTTTAAACATTTTTGCATGATTTTTCTTAATAAAAAATTAGTGTAAAGTGTGCAAAATGTTTGCAAAAATTTCAGCACATTTTTTTTCTTTTTAACCATATCGACAATTTACATTTTAATACTTCCTCCAAATAGTGCGACAAAATGATTAGCGTAGTATGCAACCAATATTATTATATGCCTGGATTTGGTGTCAACTTTAGTCTGCTTTTAAATGGAAAAGAATTTGTGAAAATCCCATTGCATTTTTATCGAGATACAGCCATGTCTTTTGTGTCTTCTTTTTGTGACACGGTCTATAATTAATCTACTATCAATTACTTTTAGCAGTTATGCGTTTCTTAGCATTGCATTGCCCATTGTAGTTGGAGTAAAAAAACGCACTGGCCTATTGCTCCTTTTGGCGGGAATGGCACAAAGAGCATACTATGTACCTCAAAAAAGCAACAATTTGATCGAAAGAGCACAAGAGTGGTTATACTGTCATGTGAAAACTCTCTGCGTGAGACAGCACTATTAATTTATTGCTGCTGATGTCAGTGTAAATTATTAGCCTACCCGGGTCTTTCGACATCGAACGGCTTGGACGCTTGTGGTTCGTCTAGGTGGTGATGGTTTTGAAACTTTAAGGACGTGGTGTAGTAACGATTACAGTCTGGTTCTGCATAGGAGGGCCGCCACAGAACCTCGCCCCTCCCCCTCCCCTGCCTCTTCCTCTTTAGTCGACTTTACTACTTTGCTAATTATTATTAGACGATTATTATTAGTGAAAGAGAGTTTAAGGACCGTCTATAGACTCCACCTTAACTTTCGTCACAATGACGCTATTAGACATTACACTGCGCTCAATCCTTCTCGTACGCTTGGTGCTTATGACGTCATCCCAAATAACAAGTTCATTTTGCCCCGTGACGTCATCAGCCGGTGCCTCCCGCTGAGCCGTCAACACTGTGCCTAGTTCCACTATCCAAGCAGCCGTTCTCCATCCAAGGAGGGGGACGTGCGTTCCGGGGAACGTCCGGTGTGCCTGGAGATGTTCCGTGAGTCTCGGATGCGTCGGATACAACTTCCAGGAAGGTCCGGATCGGGACGCGGGACTGTGTGAGCTGTTCGAGCCTGGGCCTGACACTATGAAAGTGGACGCCGATGCTAACGTGACCGGTTGTGCTTCTTTTAGGTGCGTATCCGGAGTCACTTATTAAGCCAATTTAAAATATTTTTGGTTTGGGACGAAGCGAGTCATTATTTGATTATTTTTTAGATAATAAATAATAATAATAATTTAATTTAATATTCATTATTTTATATTATTTCTGGCTTATCCTTTACATAGGCCTGTTTTATCACCTTGGAATGGAGTACCAGGTAATTTTATTTAAATAAACATATTCGGCTCAACGGGGTTTCAATAATAATATTGGGCTTATAGTCCGTTTCGGCGTCGAAAGACGTCATCGAGGACCTTCCAGATGCAAATGAATAGCGGGGATAACATTAATGTGACATTGGTGGAAAGAACGTTTGAAGGCCATTGCGCAGGGGCCTTCAGACGTTCTCTCCACCAATTAAGGGACCTCCACCATTGATTCAAAAACATGACGATAATTGGCCTAAATGTGGCGTTATAAATCTGGAAATGTGGAGCTATGAAACTTATAAAAGTGAGATCAGAGATAAACAGGGACTGTTAAGAATGGCCTCCGAAAGTTTCGTCAGCACTTCCTACCTCCCCACCTCCCCCCCACTCCGGTCGGGAGTTCTGTACGGAAAGGGAAAAGTAACCTCCTCCGCTGCGCTGTATGCGCATACAGGGGTCTCTACCTATTATGTAGCCTATACATGCATATAATACTTATTATGTTTTGCTTCAGAGGATCGGAGTCACCAACCGTGAGTGGATATTCATTTTCACTGAGCTTTGTATCCGACATCGCTTTTTCTTGATATTTTTTCCGGCCGACCACACAGCGGGTGTATAATAAATTATTATATTATCGCTAGCGTTCAGCAATTTTAGTTTGTAACAAGGGCGAATTCAAAAATTATGCACAATGTAATTTTTTTTCATTTAAAACCTAAAGATAAAGTTTTCTTCAAAACAGTCTGTGAAATAATTATATATTGAGCTAGGCACCGTAGGTGTGCAACATTAGCCGGATTCACAGACAAAAACTTCATTGCTCGCGGTTATTAACTTTATCGACGTCGTTCGATCGGTCAGCAACTGACGCATCCAACTTTACTTTTTATTGCTGTGCGCTACGATATAATTGATTTAATGAAATTTGATTTTTATTTAACTATTTGATGCATAAAGATAAAGACCACTAGTCTATTCTTCTTTATTATTACATATTTACATAACATCACAATATTAATTTTATTTAACCTATAAGGCATGTCTCATTTTAAAGCACCTGCATGTACATGTATACGTTATAAATTACACATATGTGGGCCTACATATCTTCCACGTGCATTACCGCCGTGTGCAATGTCTCGCGGCTGTCCTGGGGCCTATTGAACGCCCCTGTTGCCAGCTACGTGACCGTGGAAAACACTACTTTCAGCAAGCTCATGCGAGGGATCAGTATTATCACGCTAGACCCTCTAACCTGCACTGTTGGCAACTTTGTGCGCTTCCCAGTGGCGACGGGCGTCACTGCTTCTAACATCCTCGTGGTGTATCTGAACGGACGTGGAAATGGAGCCAGCATCGTCGGGGTGTCCTGCGACAAGTTTGGACACTCTTGAAGTCTGGATCCTTGATCAATTTTCATTGATTAAAAACTAACGACTATTACTTGGATTTTAATTTGTGTTACTGAAGCGCTGTAGTGTATTATGTATAGTGCTGTTCCTTTTAACTAGCAAGTATTTTTACATTTAAAGGCCAATATACTTGGCTGACAGAAGATTTTCGTTGTGCTCGCCATGAGTGCGTCGCGCCCAGAGCTGCATTTCTGTATTGTGGGTAAATGTTATATGTCAAGTTCATATGTATGTTGAATATGCCTAAAATAGTATGGTATGTAGGGGTCTATACATTGTATAGGTGTATGAATGTATGTATGTATGTAGGTATGTATGTATGAGGTGTTGTGTATCTTGCCGCGGGAGTCATCTCCACGCTCGCTTCGATAGGAGTCAACGCAAGCGCGCTGGCTTATCGTGGAAAGATGGCGTTCTATTTCGCCGAGAATGGTTCGCCGGGGATGTCGATAGCGCAGGTAGCAGCGCCAGGCGGACACGGTCTGGTGTACAGCACCGTGCTGAACGGTTGGTTCTTGGAAACATTAATTTAACCTTATTTAACTAAAGCATTTGCTATTTAAAAAATATTTATATGATGCATTCATATATTGCACATTTTGAATATTGTAAATGTAGCGGGACAGTGTCCCTATAATTTTATGCCATACTTTGTGTAATGAGTATTGACATTATGCCTTAGGTATTGCGACCTTATGTCCATTGTCCGATGACGACATTGATATTACTTAGGCCTGCTGGCTTTTGCTGAGTTTTACTTTATCGATTTGACTATTGATGCAAGATTTTGATGAACTCTTAGCTACGCCTAATTCTGTATGCACTGATATTGCTTGCAGTCTGATAGTCATTGATGGCTATGTGTTTGCATTCTCGTAATTAATTGTAGGCGTCGTTAGGCCTTTTAATGTGTCACTACACCGTGAAGTGTTGATGATTGACAACTGACTGCTTGATTAGGATTATTTTAGTATCCTAAGCATTGCTAAGTTAGCCTATGATAGCTTCTATTTGTAATTGTAATTTTAGTGATAGGCCTAGCGCCCTGACTTCTTTTTCGATTGGATGATTATTAATGCAAGCACTAGACGTCAGGTTTAGTTCTTATTACTGATTCTCTTTCAACAACTTGCATATTAAGCAGACTAGAGCCTATAGACATCACTGACAAATTCTGAATTTGTAGATACACATATCCCCGAAGTACGAATAAAAGAGAGTTTCTAACATATCAAACCCCCAATTCGACAGCTCTGCTACGGAGATTGAATTACACGCAGCTGCAATGCTCGATTCGTTGTTTCAAATACATAGTAGCTTATAGCAACGATGTAACTATAGACCAATAACTATAGACTACAGCTCACAAAAATTCGCTTTGCAGTTTCTTATGTGAAGTGATTATGAACAATTGCTGACATCCAAAATGCTATTCTAGTGCTAATGAGCCCCGTAATGTACGCAAATATATTCATTTTATTTGAACAAAGCCATCCAAAAGCTTGTTTAACGAAGGATGAGCAACTGGTTAAAACAACAAGCAGCGGGCACGAGTCACACCTTTAGCACACAACATTACGCAACACGTACGGCTGGCAATTACAACAATGAATGTGAATCATTTCTTAATAGCATATTTGAATCATCATGATTATTATCATGGTATGGCTTTAATGTATTTTATTAGTATTTGTATATTTTAATTGTAATAAAGAAATGAATATTATATTGCAATATCATGGTTAAAATTTAACATTAAAAGACGAATTAGAAATATGACTAATGTTTTTATTTTAACAATCGTCTAGCACTTTTATGAACAAAATACAATATTCGGCATAAGTGCTGCAATGATGTATTACAATCTACAAGCTTATTGCACAAGTCGCGTCACCTCGAAACTTCAATTTATTATTTGTCGATGATTTCTTTCAGAACAATGTGACTAGACAATGCTCACATTTTAATGAACCAAAAAATTATAATTTCATGAAAGTAATAGCATTAAAGTTATTTGCTCTACTTTCGTAAATTTTTCCATGTCAAAATTGAATGTTACATAGCCTAGTCTGAAATTATAAAATACAGTAGGCCTACGAAAATCAATCATTGAAACTTACTTGCACAACATGCTAAAGTAACGTGCTGTCAAGTTACTGAAATACTGATACAAATTTTTGCCAAATAGGAACAACCGAAATAAAAATCGAATCAGTTAAAATTGCACAATACCAGTCAGAAGCACACGGCCTGCTCAACAACAGAAGCCAAGCCAAAATAGTTATAGGCCTAGCTACAACTGATGACTGCATCGGACAGCTCACAGCTTGTACCTGAAACTTAATCATGTCAAAAATTAAATACTTACGAAAGATATATTTTATAATATTTGTAGCATGATTAACATAAATGTAGCCTCCTTAAACTGAACTTCGATCAAATGACTTCTCGATTAATAAAACTGCGAATCGGCACCCCCGTTCCAGAGGGCCCGCGACGCTCCGGTGGATCGCCGCTCGGATCATCCCGCCGCTTGTCAGAGGCGGGCAATCCGGGAGGCCGGGCGGCCTCCTGGCGGGCATCAATGTCGCGCCATGCAACGGCCGATGCGCCATCACGCGCTGACACAGACATCGTGTCGCTTTTTGCTCTACCACCACGGCACGCGAACTGCCAAGATCGCTGTTCAAGACTCCTCTTCTAATCACAGTCCGTTTTACAACCACTCAAAAATTAGATAACCGCAATACTGAGCAATCAGTGTCACAAATAATACTCAGCTAAAAGTTATTATTCGATAACACATTTACATGAGTTTGTCACTACCTAGCCACAAAATCTAGACTATAAGCGGGCAAGCGTCATAGGGCCTACATGTACGTCACAGGCCCACGCAGTCTTGTGTCTCCTTGCGCTGCGCAATAAGACTGGCAGCGTGCCAAATAAAATGGGAAGGGGGGGGGCAAAGTAGAACTGGGAAGGGAGGGCGAAGTAGAACTGCTGGTTGACAACGGGAAAAAGGTTAGGGAAGGAAGGTAAAACACCATCAAGTCAAACCCGGGACAAAAAGAGAAGGGGGGAAGGATGAAGGGCGGGCAGCGCGATGCAAGCAACCCCGACGGATGGACGAGGGACCAGATGAACTAGTCCTTGACAACGGCACCATGCAGGCGCCAAAGTGAAGACGTCATCACAAGACACCAAAGTTCTCCACGCCACCATCGCTCCGATCGTCTTGCCACACAACTAGAGAGCGTACGGGTAGGGTGCGCCTCCAAACGAGAATCTAGCGTACGGGTTGCGTACGGGTTGCCCGTATAGGCGCGTACAGGTAGAGCGCGCGGCCAACCGACAGAGTTTGGCGTACAGGTTGCGTACGGGTTGCGTACGGGCATGGTGGGAGGCGCACCTTAGGAAGGCCGCAGAAGGGGGAACAGGCAGGAGGGTTAGGCCCTTGGCGCTACAATACTTTAGTCCGTCGCCTGGTTTGGGTGACGAGTTTTAAGCGTGACCTCCTGTTCGCCACAGTACTCTGTACCGGAGAGATGATCCAGAGCTCTCTGAATGGGAGTCACGAGAGAAAACTCGTCATATCTTCCATCTTCTGTCTTAACCAATTTGGCTGTACCGACAAGCATGCCGATCGGTTTCACATTGCCTGAATTAGGAACGGTAGTCACAAGTTTCCCACTCTCACCATCTCCGTGAATGGGCCTGCATCCAGCCGCATGATCCGCATTCTCTTTATTCCGAGCTATAGCCACTAAGTTTCTATATGATATCTCATTTGAATCTACAGGGCCGTGAAAGTCCGGATATACGATGAGCCCCTGCCCTTCAACTTCGAAGTTATCTTCGTATTTTCCGACAGCAAGGCTTTTTTCCGGTTTAACTGATTCCGGCAGAAGTTGTACGATAGTTCCTTCCTCGTCCAGCACGGTGTTTGTAGCGCTTCCTATCGAAGGCTCCAGTTTGATGAGTGAACTATCGCATCTTCCCCCACGACAGTCATCCACGTGCACAACGCTCACTTCCCCGAATGATTCATCTTGAAGAACCACGCGCTGATGGACTCTCTTGCCGTGTCCACAGGACAACGCGTGTGCTTCATCAGGTCTTCCTTTATATTCATAGAATAGCAATATACATGCGTCTAAAAGCCACTCTTAGTATGACAAGAAATGTATACAGGTAACGTATAATAAAGGTACTATAGAACGAGAACGGCCCACTAGTGTTACTGTATAGCTTGTTGTGAGGCAACCGTAAATGTGATCCGACGTGTCATAGTTCAGATCGAGATGCTTCTGCGTTCAATCTTGTTATGAATATATTCCATAGGCTACATGTCATTTTTCGCAAAATGCCATCAGATTAACCACAAAGAGAATCTTCATGAATCCATAGTGACTCCATATTTTAATATACATGCTGCATGGGCTAAAGTTGTTTACGGCTATAATAAGAAATTGAAGTGGTGCAAATAGCAGGGGAACAGTATTTTTTTTGTTTATAGCTGAGTTTGCAATTGGAGAGGGTGATGACTGATAGGAATGATAATAACATTTAATTTTTTTTCGAAGCCAATTTTGGGAGTGCATTTTTACAATTTAACAGAAACGGAACAGCCGAGTTAGTCGACCGGAGCAACTAAGCCCATACCCCGTGCCGATGGCACAATTGCTTCAATTAAAACTTGCCCATGCTCAAAAAATGACAAGTATGTATTTAATTTTTTGCTTCATACGCTGGTAATGTCAAAGTAAAATCTGAGACCAGATGATGACGCACCGTAGTGATTTAGAGTTCATTTCATGGCGTGTCTTCAATATTAGCTTGAATACAAATTACCTTTGTGTTTCCTGTCTGCGCTCAAGTAAGTAAAAAAACTTATAAACCAGGCGAGTGATTGATTCGACGTTAAACTTTAGCAGATTTATGATTATGCCTAGAAGAAAGGAAGTCGAACGGTCTGGACGACGTCGTGTGTCTAACAGGAACACATCTGGTTTTTTTGTTAGATTCTAAGCTTCTTTCATTTCTTTGTTAGATTATAAACTTGTTTAGTGCAAGAATCAAATAATTACCTCTAATGTTAACAAACGCTCCTACGACACAGTCCTGCGCAGGTTGTTCGGGCTGGTCCTGCAGAACGCGAACCGACGCGCCTGGTCCGTATGTAAGTTTGAGCTGAGAGGCGCGCTCTAGTCTGGTGAACTTGAGGCTCGCCGGTTTCACGACGGACTCGAGCTTGTTGCGCATCCATGCTGTCAGATCGTCATAGGAGCGTTGTCCATTGTAGACGTAGAATATCTCCGTTTCCGACACGTCCAACGCGTAGTTCGTAATGGTCAGATCAGGTTCATTTTCACTTATCACGCAGCAATGCAATACTTTTTTCAGGCTATAGAGTATGGACCTCTCAAACTTCAACGCGACTGATAGATTAGTACGCATATCAAATTAAAAACCGATCCCCTCGTCTTACCATTAGTCATCATTAGTTTATTATTAGTCATAGGGCTACCCATGATAGCACAAAAAATAAACCCAAACGTGATGCTGTTGGTGATGAACAATGTTTTCTAGATTTAGTTTTGTTGTAAGTGCACCACTTATAAGTTACGTTTTGTACCAATGGCCTACAATTTTTTGAAGTTTTGTGTTAAACTCATTCAAAATATTATTGAATTCAATGTGATAATATCAATTTAATCTATTACCAAAGCAAAATACTTTTTTTAGGTATTTACATCCTCGTTGCTATATGCAGCACCAAGCTCACATTCACTTCAATCCAAATATTAATGTATCGTTTTAAACTGCAATTTCTATTATCTGATATGGTTGCGAGACATAGCATGTGCCTTAAAATCGATTGTAGGACATAATCCCGCCCGGAAAAAAACCAGGCGGACAGGATCTCGTCAATTGAGGCCTTATAGGATAAAACATTGTAAGTGCCAATCGAGTGGTGGACAAAATCCCGCAACTTTACATACGGAGCGTGTCTAATTGCTTCCCCGCGGTTGGCTTAGATGAGGCCGTTAATTAACCATCCAGAGCTGCCAGTGGTGTGTTGTATTATACGTTTGTTATCGTGATCTCCTTGATGATGAAGCTTCCTGGTGCTATGGAAAAGTAGGCCATAATTATGAGCCGCAAGCCGTTGTATAAGATAGGCGACTGATTATTACTAAAGAAGTAATTTTCGTTGATTTTAAAATTTTAAAAACGATCTCCAAGAAAAATAAGTCTATATGATAAAAGACGGTACATGTAGTATGGGCCTATATGAGATCAATCCACTACCTTGATCAGGCTTTGCATTCTCTAGAGTGTCGTCGAGATATCGACCCCATGGAGCGAAGCGAATCTGAGGCTAGCATCATCGCTCACTGATGGGGTCGTTAAAAATATGTGATTTTGTCCACTTCTCGCGTAAGGGCAATTAGCGGTTACGGGATTTGGTCCTAGGCAATACTTACTACGGTGCTTTGTCCTAGTAGTGTTATGTCTGGACTGGAATATGTCCGTTTACCCTTAAAATCTGGGGGAGCGGCGGGGTAGTTAGCCTCTCACTAAGCCTATCGGTTTCAGCCTAATAAGCGCACCTTCATTTTTTATCCATCATTTTGGGGTAATTATTATTATACATTGTACTTACACAACATGTTGCAATTGCTGGTGTATTTTCTCTTTTTGCTGGAGGGAAAACGACGTTTTCATGCAACTGGACGTTTTCGAAAAATCTGCACCATTAAAAAAGCGACGTCAAGCTACACAACATGTTGACTTGTTGAGCCTTACCTCTAACATCGGGCCTGTTTGTTAGCGCAGCACGCTGCACGAGATTCAAATAGTGAGCTCACTATTTGATAACACAAAATGCTAACTTACTAACCATTTGTCATAATGACTTATATTATTATATGATAAAGACAGTGCTGTAGTTGCAATGCAACGCAGCGGGACGGCGTCTCGCCGAGCCGCTCGGGTTGCAAACAGCGTCCCGTTAAGGGCCGCTCACAATGTGAAGACTGCGGGACGCTTTGGAGACGACCAAAGGCCACGTGCTAATCTGTGCGGAATGCTATAACACAAGTCATAGCCTAATTAATTATGCCATATTGGTTATTAGCCGGAGCCTCGGTAAAAGGGCCTCTGCATGCTAAATGAGGGCCGCTCTGACGCAAAAAAGCAAACTCGAGTCTCGCCGCTCCGCAGCGTCACAGCTACAGCACTGGATAAAGGGTTGGCAAAAGAGGCAATCAGTAAGCTGTTCACCAGAATTGAAACTGGCACCACTGCAGGCCAGATGCAAGCGGTTAGCCGGGTTGACTTTAAATTCAAAGTAACTTTTATTTTTGAATTTGTACATGAATACGAGCATTCATTGCTTTTTAAACAAGGAGAATCTACTTGAAATGCGGAAATATAATGTTAAATTGTGTTCTTTTCAAACCCTGTAGATGTGGAAGAAACTATTAACCATTGATTGAGAAATCTCCATTCCGAAACATAATTCGTTTACTTAGCCAATTTTGCATGTTGACTAATTCCATTAGTCTATCCTATGATGCGCGTAGCTAAGTGAATGCTGTGAGTGTTTCCAGCCTTAAAAAATAATCAGATCTAGGCGACAAACAAATTACATGTACTTGTACGTATGACAGAATCAGGAAATATCTTGTCCGCTAATACCTGAAATGAGGCCGCATGCATGTATTCTTGCGCACAACGGAAGTTCGCCGTGATGCTTCCACACCGCAGCACGCTTGATATCAATGACGTCAGCAACTGACACTCTCTTTATTACGTCTGTAAACCCAATTTCTGAAATTCGACGCTTGTTGACATCCTCGTCGTCACTTTTACTCCCTCCAACGACGTAAATAATTTCTTCGTCGATAACTAAACCGAATTGCACTACGTCTGTTCTAAAATCGTTTTTTTCCTGCCAGGTACGAGCTTCACAGTTATAAATGAAGCAGTTCGAGTGGCCAAGCAGTATGGCGTGCGACTTCCACAACACCGCCTTCATTTCGCTGCACGCTCGGGGCATTGAATTACGCATTAGTATGCAGCGGTGCGCAACAGTGTCGTACATTTGAACGTAATCAACCATCTTACTCTCAATGTCGTAACCGCCGAATACGAAGATGGCTTCATTGTAGGCAACGCACGCGGCGCTAAAGACAGCGTGCTTCAGTTGACCCGCTTCAGACCACTTATCTGTCTCAGTGTCATATGCCGCCACGATATTTGACCTTTTCCATCTGTCCATGGGAATTGGCGGTGTTGTATCATACTCCCATCCACCGAGCGCGTATAGCGTTGAATCAACGACTGCTACGCAGCACTTTCTTTTCCACGACGCCATGTTTGCACATTTCATCCAATCCAGTGCCGCGTTCCATTTCCAAAGTTCGTTGTTATCACGTCCAATTCCCGCTACGAAAAGAGTATCACCCATGACGCAAGCAACTGCCTCTGGACTCACATACATGCCCGTCGGTGTAGCATTCATTCTTTCGACTTTTTCAATGCAGTCAGGACGCTCGAAGTTGAGACGACAAATGCACTGATTCATGACTAGCTCGCTCTGCAATCCAACTGCTATGAACTCTCTTATTGTCGGTGAGTCTTGTTCTAACACAAATTATAGCTGGGCCCTTAGTATAGTAAATTGCATTGTGGGAAAAAAACAATATGTTTTGTCAATCCATTAAAGCATAAATAAAACTTAAAATAAATCGGAATGCCTAAGCTACGACATGTAGATTTACTGAAATAATAGACCTAATGAAATGACTAAACTCAAAATTAAACACAACAAATTCACACACTCATATCCTTGATCTCCGAGGACACAATAAATTTAACGCAGCTCAGAGGTGCAAACCAACGGGGGGCGCATGAGGCGCGGCTACCTGCGCTGGAGCTGTGATTCACATGTGGGTCAGAAATGTCAAGTGTAAATTTTCCGTAAGGGCGGTTTTCACTTAGCTGTGGAAGATATAGAACCGGCTCTGGCTCTGCGTCATAGGTTACACCTGCAATTCACGGCTGTCTAATGCATTGTCACATCAGCTTTTACACGAAGTCTGGTTGACACTGTAAGAATCATCGATGTCTGAAGACCGATAGCAACGATAGGCCAACAGTCATGACTGCACGGCGAATGATAGCTTCCAGCCATTTTACAACAGCAGGGATTCCAACAAGTTTAAATCGAAGTGCTGCGACCACGGGTTTTATATCTTCCTTGGATTCATGAGGGTACACCGCTTAATTCTTTCATTAAAGCATATCTCACAGCACCCTAAGCCTATATATCATACAGATACGCTTTAAAAAGTTTCTTAGCGAGTTTGCTCAGAGCGTAGTTGCGTTGCTTTGAGCTACTTTTGACAAAAGCATTAATAGAATCTAACAGAGTAGCCTAATTTTGCGCACTATCTGTACATGTATTTGTATCGATATTTAGAGCCCGCCTCAAAGGAACTAAATTAAGATTCATACATATTCTGAGTGTAAATTTCAAAACTGGCCATATGTACTTATGTTATAATATTTTTCACGATAGCCTAATGTCGAAACGGATTTTATAAACGTATTTGAACGTGAATGCTCGACATTAACTAGAGGACATAGTTTGAAATTCAAGTGGATTTTTGAATGCAGTTTTTCTCCTACCGAACAGCCAGTCTCAGGAATTCTTTATCAGAAAACATACTAAGCCCAACTGTGGCCGCAGTAATGTCTTTCAGGTTAATGCTAGAGACAGAAACACTTGCAAATTTTCAATAATTAAATTCAAATTTGGAAGATTTTAGACCATAGATTACACATGCAGTGTAATCATGAGTATACACCGGGCTCAAAGCCTGTCGTGCGACTGATGTCTGTATTTAAAACCATTAGCTTACTTCTTGAATTACGCCGCTAAATACGTGTGAAATAAAAATGCATGTAGGCTTACGTACACGTATGTAATCTTGCTTGACTGTCAAGTCACCTGCTTTTTATAATTTTGAGAATATTCAGCGTTTAATTTTTTTGCGAACTGCCGTGACAAATAATGCAAACCAAAATATTTATTTCTAAAAAGTTCTTGCCACATTACCTTTGATCATCAGTTGAGCACCGTTGGCAGTCAGCTGACCAATCAATCCCACTTCGTTAATGTCAGTATTGCTATCGAATGTTTTTGCTGGCGCAAATGAAAGTTTGACAGGTAGCAGTTTGTTCTCGTTGAACTCAGTCTGAGATGTTATCAATTCTTTCATGCTCTTGAGCAGCTCATTCTCTATTGGCCGATTGGTATCGATTCGGTCTTCAACAGACTTGGCATATCTTGCAACGTCTAGGAATCTTCCTCTTGCTTCTGCAATTCTGTTGTGCAATCTATTGAGACGTTCTTTGCATAAATGTCTCATTTTCTTTAGCTCATCAACTTCAGCTTCTACAAGACGCCTCGCTTCGCGACATTGTGCAAGTTTGTCGACTTCTATCTGCTTCAAGAGGTCGCTCTTATCAGCAATCACATTCATTAATTCTGATCCAGTTTCTTCCAAACAGTGAATCAATTGCGGGTGCGTTTTCTTGAGTTCGTCATTATAATTTCCTCGCGATTTCTCCAAGTCTTCGCATCGATGACGTTTGTGCTTTTTAACTGAGCAATCGAAGCATAGAACAAGATCGCAATCGTAGCAGTAGACCTCCCACGGCTCACTGGAGAGATGATCGCAAAATATTGACCGAGCTTTCACAGCGCCTTCATGACTTTTTACTGACACCCCATCGTGGTCTGCTGTGGCTAGGTGTTTCTCGTGGGTCACCACTACACACGCTGCGCAGCAATATTGTGAGCACTGACCGCAGTATCCACAAATTGATCTGCTGCTGCAGTCTGCGCAAAGTGCGATGCACCTTTCACTCTCTAAATTGTCGCGTGTCGCATACTGGATGTTAAGCAATTCCTGTTTGAAGGTGTCGTCTGGCAATTCCTCTAATCCCTTTGCGGGAATAATAAATATCCCGCGACAGAACGGGCAAGCCAATTTTTCTCCAGATGGTTTGTATTTGTCGCATTGAACGAGACACGCGAGACAGAAAGTATGGGTACACGGAAGGCACTTCGGATTTTTAAGCGTTTCCTTGCAGATTGAACATTCGATCAAGTCGGCAATTCTAAATGGCGGACTCTGTTTTGAAGTGGCCATTTCAATTACTGGTATATTCACGAATGTACGGATGTCGTCCAAATGCGTTGAAGTTTTGATGATTCAGTTAATATTATATTAATAAAGCAGTATAGCCTAAAATGTAATTTAGACCACAGGTTTACATTATTCATTTCATATCGTTATGATGAAATACACCTATGCGGTAAAAAAGAATGAACGCAACAAATGTACAATTTGCGTAATAGTCGTCTCGAGCGTTAGTCACGCCTACCCATAGATTTAAGTGAAGTCCTGGGCGACTATTGTAATAACCAGTTTATATAGTAAGCTAGAGGATCTGAGGTTGTTAACTAAATGTGGGCTATCTGGCTATGCCATCGCCTGCACATCATGAACTGGCTGTAGAGCCCCCTGCGCCTTCAACCTCTTGTACCATTCAACTGACAATGCCGACACTCAGGCTATTTTTCGCTTCATCGCGTTTCGCTGATAAGCATGCATTAACTAGGCTTGTGCTTGAATTAAAAATGCGAGAAATTTTAAAAACTGCCAATCTTACTGTTGGCTATTCTCACTGCGGTCAAATTAATGCGACTTAATTGGCGGCTCGTGAGACCGGCGAATGATTAATTATTTTACTAGATGTGCTAATCGATTTTGACTTAACAGCCTGTTGATCACAGGTGCAATTTTTGTTTAGTTTATATACAGAAGTATTTATGTCTCAAAATTAAAGATTCAACTAATTTTTTATATAACTACCTCACGCAAAACGCTTTGAAAACGCATTTTTAACGATTTTATAACCATTCTTCACTGGACGATTCATCGGTGATTTCTTCATCGGTGATTTTTGGACTGTTTCCGATTATAGGAAGCAGTATTTTATATAATAACAATTACTAACGCACTTCTGCCGGGAGGGACCTTAATTAAACTAATCCAGACGATATTACTCTAGTTGCAATGTCTAGGCCTACTCAATTAAGTAATTTAGCAAACTCAATTGCAACGTTATTTCACGGTTGAATGCATTGAAGTCCAGAATTAGACATTCCGTCAGAACTTAGTAACTACTACGGTGCTACCGCAATTTAATACAAGCTGTAAAGAGCAGCAGAAGCGTGGTATCGTGGAATACAAGGGAACAATTATTTTTCCTCTGAGTTATACAGTATTCTGAAGCTTCTAGCCTATATACTAAACGCAAAAAGTTCATTCGTCTTGGAAAACGAAGAAGTGTCGCCAGACGAAGGAAACGCAAGACACTGGCGTACGTGTATCTAAACGTGAAAATTCCATTAAGTGTTATGCAATGAATTGGTTATTTTAAATTCCTAGTAGGCCTAGTTTTGCATTTACTTTTTGACTTATTATAGTAGGCTTGTTACGAAAAGACACCTACAACGCTGCATCTGATAATATTTAAGACGAGTTAATGATTCAGTGAAGTGGCAATTAGGCCTTATGGCGGATCATAGAGCCGTCACGCATTTTTTTATTTGAATTTCGTGTTACTATTTAGCTTCGTTCTAAGCTTACGTCAGCTTAATTACATGTAGGCCCATTTCAGTCTTAGTAATCAGACCCTGCTATCCAGGGGCGTAACTAGAATTTTCCAACTAAGGGGTAAAATAGGGGAGGGAGAGCAAGCTTAAGCGCAGGGATGGCAGTATGTGGACACCGAAAACACTATATTTTACTCAGTTTTTGTCCTTGACCACGACATGAACAAAGCATGGATACATGTACAAATGCAAGTAAGTAGCACGACCAATTTAGGCTGTATCCAACTCAATGCCTTGAACACTATCTTTGCACACAATGTATATAAGACCCTAAGCAAAAGAACATAACTTGTCTTGCTAACTGGGGGGGGGGGGGGCAGCTAGGGGGTAAACGCTTCATCTGCGGGGGCGGCTGCCCCCCATACCATTTCGATAGTTACGCCACCGTTGCTATTTAGAAATTTTCATTACATCGTTTAGTGTTTTATTTATTGCAGCATTGGCATTTATATGGGAATCATTTGTCAACGTACAACGTCATACATTTCTAAACAATCCTCTAAACATCGAGAGCACGATTTGGTCGAAATTGTCATTCGTTAGCCCAACGTTACACCGTTCAGACTTGTCTCATTATTAATTATTAATAATGGATTAGACTGTTAGGATTCCTCGCAGCTTAATTCTTTTTGAGGGCATTCCTAGCCTAGAAATGCGCTCATCAGTAATAGATTTATAAGCGCATTGCTAGCAGCATAACGACAGCGGTGTCGGATAAGAAATATAAGTCTAGGTCTACATGTAGGCTAGAATGTGTTCGTCTAGGATGTGAGCGTGAATGGTATTCGATTTTACTGCATTCTATTCTGTTTTATTTGAATCTATTATTATACTTTTCAAATCTAATCTAAGCCTATTTCTATTTTATTCGTATATATTATATTATTATCTGCTATTTTTCATTCTCTTCCATTCTATTGTATTCTATCCGATTGTCTAGCCTATTGTAGATCTATTCTATTTGATGAATGAAGATGATCTAAAGCGGATCATTGACCGATTTCATAAAGTTTACTTTGAGAACGTTGTTACCAAAAAAATTATGCGTTGGCGATAATAAGTGTGTACGCCCTCTAGATGCTTTAGGCAGTTAGGCTTAGGCAAAGGCGCGAGGCTCGCAGGTTGCGCTAATGATAACTTGAGCGAGAGCTCGGTTCGCGGATGGTTCGGTAGCTAAGCATCGTCGATAATCTGTATGCGATATACATTTTACCAGTGATGCCGTTTAACAAAACAGAACACCCTGAAACCCTTTGATAATGCCTAGTACCCATAAATTTTATCAACTTTTTGAAGGCCGTGTATACGGGTACCACAATGATTTCGCGTGCAGGCCCGTAATGTCAAACCCTTTAGATTTTCCGTATTGAAAGATCAGTAGGCATCATTCAATATTTATAAGTGAAAATTAGACTACTAACCTGTGCAACTACTAGAAGAGGGGTTAGTGATGAACTTGTAAAGGCGATTCAGCGATGATTATTTTAAAACCGTTAGATTGTGTGAACTTCCCACTGTGAGTGGCAACACTGCTTTCTGCAAGACCAAGGCAACACGGTACTACCATCCAACAATACCTTCTGCGAAGACGCGCTCTCTCCCAAGTCCTGCAGGCCTACATGTGAACTTAGTGGCAGACATCGCGTATTCAATATTGGGCTACATACCACTAGATCACTGCGCAAGTTAATTTCATCATTAAAAGTTACATCTGTTGTGAAATTTTAAAAATAAATCGTTAGTTTATACAAACTAAACTTTACATACTAACAACAAATTCCGAAAATAAATTTTCTAAAAAGAGCGTGATTGAAATGCAACTTTAAAATTTTGACTGTAGACGGTCGACAAAATTGTTTGCCACAGATTTATGAATGTAGGGGCTTGTAACTCATGTCTCCCTGTACTACACATGTTTTCACCTATGCCAACTTATGCGGTGCAAGTGCTCTAGCGGCTGCTGTGCCGCTGCAGCTGCTATAGTCGCTGCTGAGTTTATTGCTGTGCCGTGCTGCTTTTTTGCAGCGCAATACTACCACCATGGCTTACTTAACTGTCTAAGTTTTAAAACGATAGCTTATTCCAAAATATAAACTATTGGAACGAGTAAAATTTATGAAAGTAGTCTATAGGCCTGCCTGTAGTTGAGTTTAAAGAAATAAAAATAGGATAGATAGCAATTCCCAGTTTCGACGCAAAAGCGTATGATTAGGCTTGTTGTATAGATTGTTATTGTTCGGTTTTAGATTGTTTATTTTGTTTTATTGTATCGGGGAATATAGCTAATGTAGAACAACTCTGGCAGGAAAAGATACGGCATCGCTTTTAATTTTAACACTGCAATTGTTACACTTCAAACTTGTAAGGTTCTAGCTTAGGTTGACTGAAGGTTTTCTTTTCTTTGTGTCCTTCTCAGTGTCTGACAAGCGCGCATCCGGTTTATATACTCCGGTCTACTGCTCTTTTGACCGCAGTCAAGGATAACTTTACTTGCCCTTCAACGACCTCGCAGACTTCTATGAATATTTATTTGACATTTACTTCCATCTTGGCTTTGAATAT
>JAQIWG010002478.1:0-20280 GCA_034695025.1 Chamaedrilus cognettii | reverse complement strand
CCGCTTCTGTTATGAAGGTCGCGCACAGACCGCTCCCCCCTCTTTAGTCGCCTTTTACGACTCGCTCTCTGGACTGCAAGCTAATTCTTTATTCTCCGGCTTGCAGGGGATATAGTATAGTGTTGTCTTCACGTTGTAAACGTGCAGTGACTAACAATCCATCATTTATATGCTTTTATCTGCAGACACATAACCATGGAGATTTCCTCACATAACCATAAAGATTCCCTCAAGTCTCTTTGCCTATTGAGAGGGCCCAATGGTAAATTAATGCGAAATGATTTTTAGTGATATTAATCATGTATCATGTCGAAGCTGTTGTGTCATCATCCGTTGTGCACGTTACGCATGACTAACGAGGAATCAGCGATTTGAGCGATGCTTCTCTACTTAGCCCACGCAGCTACAGTACTTGGGCATAATATCATAGTAGATGCCAAATATAGACACAGTGGATCATGATCGTAGTTTTTATTTATTTATTTCGAAATTCACCACACGAGCACGCAGCTCATAAAACAGTTCAAAAGCGTAGGCCTACATTTTAAGCACAGAGCGACATGGATAAAATGTGCACAAATCAGGTAAGCAGCAGTACAACTTAAGATGGTAAACATGGCGCAATAAATGAATGTAAATCTATGCCTCAACTGCTCTCAATAGGTAATTAAATGTTGATGACTGGTAAATATAAGTCATTTATCAATTTAATGATTTCTGCTGTTGGATTTTCGACAGCTTTTCAAAGGTCAACTTATTTTTTAGGAGTTTTGGATCAAAAAGCAAGCTCTTGTACATAGGGCCCACCCTACTTTGGCTTGATGGCAGTGTTGTTAGCCAGTATCAAGGATATTTTTGACGCGCATGCGCAGACTCTGCCGAGTTATACTAAGTGGACCGCGTTGCTTTCAAGTTTCAACCTACTAAATTTTTATTTGTCGGTGGGTTTCAGTAAGTGTTACCGAGTGCTTCGCTGTTGCGCGACTGTGAGGTTATACTGCCGTCGGAATGATTGTAGGCAGTGATGCTACTGCTAGGGATATATCACTAGATTTAGGGATATTTTAGTGGCATATTTATCTGATTTTTTACGCAATCCCCAGATATATGTGGATATTGTTTATTAAATGATGCATTTCATAATGGGAGCTGGGGCTATTCTTATCAAAAAGTGCAATCTAGGGATATGTTTGTCGAGATACCCAGAATCTCGAGACATTTGGTTTCGGTTCAGTGGTATCACAAATTGTAGGCCCAGTCTTGAGTGGAGAATCGAGAACTGATGGTCTGCATCTGTAGCCTATATATGCATCTATATATGCCTATATATGCCTATATATCTGCATCTGTAGCCTATATATACGGCAGTGATATCATTAGGTCAAAATGGAATATCCCTAGGTTCTGGGGATCTCAGCAAAAAATGTAATGAAATCGAATTTTTTGACAAAAATATCCACAGTTCCCATTATCAAAATCCGCCATTTTAGAAAAAATATCTCCAGATACCTAGAGATTTTAAAATCAGATCCCTAAATCAGTAGAATATCCATTAATCTAGTGATATATTCACAGCAGTGGCATCATTGAAATGCGGTGCTTGCCTCGACTATGATTAGAATAGTGGTGGTCGTGCTTTTGGGTGTTTACTACTTAGTAACAAAGACTATAACAGTCCGGTTCAGCGCCTCGGGGCCCCCTAAGAGCCGCTACTTCTTTAGGGAATATTTCTTTGCAGTGTCATTCGAACAGATTGTAATTTGAATACATAGCAGAACATAAAATGGTGGAGGAAATAAATTTTGAAGCCAACAATCATAGAATTACAACTTACAAGCAAATAAACTGATCCAGATGATTCATGACGGTATGCCCTCTACTTTTATGTAAATATAGGTAATTAAAATGGAGATGCTCAGAGAATATTTATATATTTATTTAACTTCAACAGCATGACTAAGAGTCTAAACCATATTAGTTGAAGCTGCTTTGCCGTTATAATGTAAATGTCATATTATATGCGCAATGATGTTGGATTGTTTTCTAAGTTGTCCGACTCGTTGCATAATAGCCTGTCAGATATCGCTGAGTGGAAGTGGAGCGTAAAATTATTCTGTCATTTCTCCCTCAAACTCTTCGAAGATGTGACTTGGAGTTCGCGTGGGGGTCAGATGGAGCGAGTGAGAGGACATGGAATGGGAAGCGATGGGAGTACATACTCGCGACTGCACATGTTTTAGGGTCGAAGCGCCTCTAAATAATACGTCTCCGATCTCTTGTCTCGGCAGAATTGTTTAGGTTGAAGTTAAGGTTAGATTTTGTCAAAGCTAGACTGTCGCGCCATGGTTAGAATGTTGCTAAGGTTGTAATTTGGTAATTTGAGTTTCGCAAATAAATCCTGTATATAACACTGTTGGAAGGAAGCGAGCAGTTCAGAATTACATGCTATATGAGCACTACCATTTCTGTCCCAGATCAGTCTGAATTCCTGAATTTCTGCACCACTTAACATCATCATAAAAGGAGATCGAGCACTGTGATAGCGCGGTTTGTGATCCAAAACGACTCCCAGGGACTTCTTGCAATTTTGCCAGTTTCTCTTCACTGGCACAGTTTTTTGAGTTGATCCCACAAGCCTATATAGAATATAATCGGTTCCACAACCCCAGCAAGCCGGGGAACAAAGAATAGACTTGCAGCCCAGAGCTCCCCGGGCGAGTCGTAAAAGGCGACTAAAGAAGGGGGAGCGGTTCTGTGGCGGCCCTCTTACACAGAACCGGACCGTAATAGTCTTCGTTACTACACACGGTCCTTAAAATTCAACCCCTACCCCTACCACAAGCCAAGTGGACCAACAATTGTGCTCCGCGAGGCTTATTATAAAACGAATATAGTACTTTATGAAGATTTATTTTCTTAGTTCGCAGATTGTAGCATCTGAAACGTGGTTGAAAAATTTGTATATCACCTTGTGGAAATGGGTCTCTGTTCTCCTATCTTTTCTAATTTTACACTTGCCAATGACAATCTTGTATAGGCTAGTTGTAGCTGCTACTGATAGTAAAATATCACTGAACATCTTGATTTTATAAGAACTAGAATCGATTTTTCTTTTGCCAATATTTCCCAGTCAGCGCGCTAATGACACACTGCCGCGATGCGGTGAGAAATGAAAAATGTTGACCTTTATGGTGAAACTTTCTTCTAAGATGTCTTCATCAGCGTTGCGTTTCTAGTTTGGCTACAACATAGCTGTCGTCTTCACCGCTGTTCATCAACAATGGCCAGACTCATTCGCTAATTAGGCCTGCCCGACGATGCGCTATCTTTCCTTTTGTGGGAGTAATTTGATGTCCTTGCATTCTGCCGTGTTCTTTTAGAGCTGCTGCAGATTTGTTAGTATTAAAAAAGAGAATTTTGCTAGTGACTTTCGGTTATTATGCTGCACACGATTAGGTGTCAACACAGTGGATAGTTAGGGGTATTTGACGGTTGAAAGAGTTTGTCATAAACAATAAGAACTGTAATATGGGCACTACGGGCCAAAAAATCTTTGTGAAATCTGCCGTTTTGGGTCAGATTTCTTTTTGGAATCAAGTTTCAAAATGGTTTTGATTTAAGCGCATTACAAGTTGTAACTTTTGCTCTTGCCAATTGGCTTACATCTTAATCATAATCACTATTTTACATTGTTAATAGAAATCATAGTTGTCGCGGTCATTGCCGACATAGTTTCACTATTGTCCTTGTTGCATCGTAAGCGCTCTCATCGCTTCACCTTTAGATCAGACAGTAATAGCCACTGACCAACTAAATTGCACGATTCGCTCAGCGGCACTTGTTTTTTAATTCACTCCCAAAATTAAACATGCTTTGGGCCTTAGACGCGTCCCTTTTGTACGAACCCAAGGCTCCAACCCATCGCTCAACCTATTCCTGGCCTTCATGCTAGCTCAACCCTAATCGTAACCTTTTTGAAAGTGAGTTAAGAAACAGGAACCTGGTTCATTTTTTGTTTTCAGCCAACCGGGCCATCGCATCGCTCCCAGATAGCGCCGATATCTGGCGTTGGACGCCCCGATATCAATGTTGTCTGCAGTTAATACAGCGTGTTGTAGATTAGCTCCACTGGGGGCCTTCTGTCACGTGTGTTTTCGTGACCAGCTGCCAGTTACTTGCAAAAATATGGGGCAAGGGCCATTGAGAAAGTGTGGTCGTGATCTTTGAACCATGACCTTGAGAAAGTGTTGTCATGACCACTGAAACATGACCATGACCTTGAGAAAGTATTGTCATGACCACTGAACCATGACCATGACCTTGAGAAAGTGTTGTTTTGTCGTTTTGTAAAACCGATGACGTTTTGTGAAATGCAAAAAGTTCAAGGTTGTCACCACAATTTTTCAATCACCCCTGCTCTATGTTTCGTGTTAGAAAAAAATGCCATGTTTACTATCTGCATTTGAATATGCTGATACAATAGTGTACGTCATCATCATGTCAAGACTCAAGATACGTATCTTTGATACGCTTAACCATATTTATCCTCCTCGATCAAAACAAATGGTTCGCAGTCTATAATTATATTTCTAGAGTTTTAAATATAATTTTAATCTTCATAAAGAGTAGCGTTGTAGCGATTCAAAAGCCAACTTTAGGGTCATAAACTGGCATTTTGTACAATGTATATGATTCATGGATTGTAGAATGTAGACCACGCTGCTTATGAGTGCTTTATCGGTGTTCTGTGCGGTAAACATTGTTTTATAAACGTCCATAGCCCAGGATTGTGGAAGTCACCTAGCGGCCTAGCATATATCTAGTAAATATGAATAAAATAATTCATTGGGAAAATCATTAATAGGTGGCGATCAACAGAAAAATTTCTGAAACTTACGATTAATAAGGAGTCTACAGTATTGCAATATAATTGCAATATAGTTGATTGCAATTAATTGCAATATAATTGACAATGTGTCTCAAAATGCATAAAATTTATTGCTGCTCGATATCTGGTTCAGTAGCAATAGCCTAATGGCTGTGCTGAAGTGAAGGACCGAAAACAATGTGTGTAATAAAAAGGTGATCAGATTGTGCAATAAAAAGGTGATCTAGATGCAATCTAGTTCTTAGAACTCGTTGATTTAATCACACCCAGTATATAGTGAGCAATCTTTCTTGGCAATTTATTGCGGGTCACCAGATAACTATTATTCTATTTAATAAGTATAATAAAACACAATTTTTTATGAGCGATTGACACATTTTGATTCTTGTATACCGGTGCACGATTTTATTTATATTAATCGTTTAATTGTATTTTAATAACTATAATGAGATTTTAGGGTACATGCATTTTTCTGCTTTGAAGCCAGTGATTTGGCGTTTTAAGGCTTTATTAGCGAACAGTGCACAGGATGTAAAAAGAGTTATAGCTCATCTATATAGTAAGTGGGGGCTGCCAAATGTTTTGAAATATTAAGTCGTAGGCTATTTAGTTTATGCCTATCAGATTTTATTAACTAAAGTACTGATAAATGTGAATATTGTATTCTGCGCTTAGAAGAGTTGCGGCTCTTCTTATTCTTCTTCTTCTGCTGCATCTTCTTCTTTAACACTTTCTCCCATATGCACACATTGTATGCAACACAGCCGTTAAACTGCTAATTTTCTTCGAGGTCCTTGACTAAAAGTGCAATTCTGATAGACGGGTTTCGTGAGAAAATGATTCTCAAAAATGATTCTTGAAATTCTTTTGTGCATGCGCAATTGCACATGCGCAAAAGATCCATCATTATGTCTGAATTTACAGAGTCATATTGACGTGGCACGCATATCGATATGCTTGCAGTGAGCACCGCCATTTTGGTATTTATGCCTGGGTGTGACGTCACGCCTATGACGTCAGAGATCATGACGTCATCTCTCTGAGCAGAAAAATGGTGACTAGCCTACAGCAGTGAGTGACGTGACGCCGCATCTGTCTGTCTCTACCTTCTGTGCAGATCTTTACAGCTGACCCTTTATCACACGGGTAAATAATATACAACGGGAAAAATAATATACAGCTGACCTTTGCGTTTGAAATTGCTACCGAATTGACGCTCGTTAATGGACCTGATTATGTGCTCTGCTATATTGTTAGCTTACAAATTATGTATGGATGGCTGGTTGTGTGGATAAACCTTATACCATAGTCGGTTCTATGCCTGAACAATGTTTGAGGCATTAGATTTCTCTACAGCTATAATTCACATTGTACACTGCTGCTCAAATCGCATATACTTCTTGGAAATTTCTGCTTCCGTGGGTAATACGCCTGTGTTTTATATCTTTAACTACCATAGCAGATTCATTACTAAAATTGTTCATCCATTATATTTAGTTGCGCCCTTGGGAAGCCTGCCTACGTTATTCGTTGCGTTGTTGCCTTTTTGTTCGACATCAATGAAACGAACTGCACGCTGTTGGCATAAAGTATTTTAAATGGATGAAAGCAGTTTTGTCAGTTTTAAATGCCATTCATACCAGAATACTTTCTTACAACGTATGAAGTACAGTTGCATGTATTTGTAAATTTGTCGGCATATGCGCGTTTATGTTTATTTGGTGATTCAAGAAAAGACAAGTAAAGACAGAGATTTCTAATTAATTATGTAACATTTTTGTATACGGACATAGATAAGGTGTTTTTGTCAGGTTTTCATGAAGCTGTGATTTTCTGAAATGTATCCTAGACATAAGCGGTAAATGATTGAAGGTTTAAGAATATTGGAAAGAACTGAATGTTAAACTTTTAAGAACTGACCACGTTCTTTTGCACAATAGTCTATTTATAAACAGATTCTGAAGACTACCTTCAATCAAGTCTTGTAAGTTCTTCAAAACTACTAGTTTAGCTAAATACTCTGCTTACCAGCGCACACTATCGTTCCTGAAGCTTTGCAAATGCTGAAAATCAGCTGTCGGATGCCTCTCATAACCGAGACCCGTTGTTATTCACTGGCTTCGCTATCTTGTAGCGTAACCATTCCTAGGTAAGCACCAAATACTGAAAGGCAAACCGATCAAATTTTTAAGAACGAAAAAACAGGTCAAGAATATTTTTAACTTGAGTGTGCGCAACTGCTTTTAGCAGTGCTGTTGTTTACCATACAGCGCAGCAAGTGGGCTTATTACATGTGAGGTTTACCGCAGGAGATCATTACTGTAGCTTTAAAAAGGTTTTCAATAGGTTTGTGATTTATTTTTGTCTTTGACAGTTTGATGGTGCTTTGAAACGCTGAAAATTAGGGCGTTATATAATGATGTATAGGCCGGAGAGTTTGATTATGTAGCTGTTTGATAGAAAAGTTAGCGCTATTATGTTTGATTTGTTTTTGTTTGATGAGTTTTTGTATTATTGAATGTTCCTTCGTCATTGATAAGCCATGATTGGAGATCATACATGTTTATTGAAGACGTTTTTCTCGAGACCGGAATTTCAGCAACAATTTTTTTTTTTAGTTTAGGAACCATGCGTAGCACTAGAGGCTCTAAACAGTTCGGTACTGTGCAAGAGAGCCGGCGCAGAACCGCTCCCCCTTCTTTAATCGCTTTATACGACTCGCCTGGGAGTTTTGAGCTGCAAGCCAATTCTTTGTTCCCTGGCCTGCAGGATTTGAGAGAAAAATGAATTTGCATACCCAGTCGCGCTGCGCTAATAACTGTCTGAAAACGTTAACATTTCAAATTGTCAAGGTCAAATTTTGAAGCCAGTCTTCAACTTTGACTTCGAGTTCTCCACGTTACTGTAAATTTCTATGAAATATTGGCTACAATTCAGCTTAGGCTCAGCGTCTTAATTAACTTATAAACAATGCTTTACAATAATCGTTGATCACATATAAGTAGCTTTGTAAGCTTACTCTAGCTGAATTTGGACATTGCTATGCTCGACAATACGAGTCATTGCGATCAAAGATGTCTATTAATGTTACAAGGATGACCTACTTATGGTCTCCGCTGAACTGTTGCGTGAACATGTATGAAGCGAAGCGTAGGCTATGACATTTTTCACGCGATACATTTGGATTTTTGTATCTCTTTTGGAATATTTACATCATAGCATTTGCAATGTCAACGTTTTCATTTTGAGCTGTACTCTTTATATTCAGGCTTACTTTTACAGACCCACAAAACCTGAACCGGGTGTATAAATGTATGCGGATTTTGTGTTTTGTGCAGAGGCGCGGCGGTATGTCGTATCAGAAGACCGATAAGAAGGCGATCTACGTTCGAATGCTAGGTAAGCAAAACATTTCATGCATTTTTTGCTAATATTGGACTTGATATCAGATCAAATAGATCGCCTGCTTATAAAAAAATTGTTTTGCTTTTATTTCAGTATGAATGTAATTCGTTGCAGTTGCATTAGCAAAGGGATTATGTGCGTTGTAGTATATAAAAGACTACTAAGATCTCAAATTTTTGTATCGAGTGGATGCACAGATTTTAAAAATCGAAATGCCTGATTTTGCGATGAAATTAAGAATCGCTGAACTCTTATGTTATTGAGCGTCATTCATTCCGTGTACAAGCAGAACGTCTTCGCTGCATTAAAAAAACCGCTTCCGGTCGTTTCTCCAAAGAGGCTTCATTCGCTCACGAAGACAACCATGAAGCTGGCGCTCCACTCGTGACTCGTGACTTCATAGCGTATCGCCGGGCGGCGGCAGCTTGCGCTGATGACGTCACAGCGTATCGCCGGGCGGCGGCAGCTAGCGCTGATTTGTGAAGCTGATGGATGGTTTCATCATTTCGTCGCAGCGCGCCGCCAGTTGTTCAACGTAATGGAAAGGCCGAGTGTAATGTCTCCCGACGGACCTTGCTCTCAATCGAGCGGCGGCCGCGCGGTCGATTCGCCTACCGGGCAGCAGGCGACTTCGCGTCGGGGAAGGGACCGCGCTGCTACCGGGCCGGGCGGCACGCTACGCGACACCACGCTTCCAGAAGGGTGAGGCGGGAAGCCTGGACCCTAGGCCGAACAGCGACTCCCAATTTCGCAAACATTCCGTGATCTAGTTCGTTTAATCCGAGGCCAATTCGGTGATTTGCAAACCCCGCGCTGGCTCCGCCGGGCTGCTGGATATATATGGGAGGAGTCCGTCGCTGGTCTATTGTCCGCATCGGGTCGAACCGCAACGCGTTATATCACGGCGTTCTTCTCGAAGCTTCCATCGTTCTGTCCTTGCGGGTCTGGTCTGAGAATTGCTCGACCGACCAGATACAAGGGGATTTAATCAACCGCGTGGCCAAAGGGGTGGTCGCGAGCCAGCTGCGGAATAAGAGCTGAAATTGGTGCGATATTTTACCGGGCGAAATGGTAAAAATGAGGATAAGGGAAAACGGTCATGGCAGTCACTGTTACCGGTCAGCCCTGAAATGTGACAATACATGGGCTATGCTGGTGGCGATGCTATTGGTTTACTATCGAAGCTATCTACTAGCTAGCTGCTGGTCTACTAGCTAAATGCACGAGCGTAGGCTAATGATGCTATTTAGATTATTGTTAAGCCGATTAGCTGCAGAAGTTTTTTGCGCGCATGGGCTCAGATTAGTATGGGCTCAGATTAGCTCGGATCTAAGTTGCATCAGTGCATCGGGTGCGTAACCATGCCATGTTCGTAGTATGAATTATACTATGATGTTCCTGTTTAGTTGTATTTTTTAATCTTGCATAATAATGATTAGTACTGGTACTGCTCCAGTAGAATAATACAAAATGCACCTACAGCTTTCTTAGTTGCAAACTTACTTTGCTTTTTCTTCTCCTATTATGTCTGAAAAAGCTTTTTTTCTAAATTTGTTGAGCAGATCGCGATTACTTAGTTCAAGTGTGAACAATATAGGGTTTCCACATCACACCAGTTACTTGATCACTTATGGAGCTGCTGTTCAATGCATTAAGCTTACACTTTGCCAGAAACCCCCTTTCGTTGGCTTCAATCAGATTTTATTCAATCGCTCAGTTCTACTCGCATCAATGCTCCAGTTTTTGTTTCGTTCTGATTGATGTAGAGACACCGGACGGTCTAGATTACTTCTCTTTATGCTGACTGATCGCTGCACTTTTGACCGCTTTGATCGGCTTCATCTAACTGCGTTGTGACTAACAGCCTCCAAGGAATATCAGTGTTTCCTAATTCTATTTTCCTGAATCACTAGGCTTAGAGCCAGTACGTCATGCTTCTGCACTCTAAATATATTTCTGAAGGATTGAATGTTGGACATTAAATGTTAAGTTTGTAAAACTTAATTTTCAAACAAAGCGGCATTGTCAGGAGTGTTTACTAGGTTTACTACGCTTCTTTCTATGATGGCCAATCAATCATGTTTTACAGCAAACAACAAACCGATTTCTTTGAAAGAAGGCCTGCAATATAATTCCATCATTAGAGATATCAATGGGTTAGGAGGCCTCGTTTTATGTTGTATTTTGTTTGTTGAGCAAGTTGTTAATATTCTATTAGTTATTTTTGATGTTAATAATAATTTATACTTTCTGAAATAAATCTAGAGAGAAAAATATTGTTTCAAAGTAGTAAATGTGACAGTGTACAGTAATTAATTATAATAATGGTAATGACTAAAAAATTATAATAATTAATTATCACATATTAATTATCACATATCTATTAATTATCACATTGTTTTAATAATTGAGCTAGGAGTAGCTAACTAGAAAAAAATAGACTAAATAATTTAAACTTAACCACCCAACTTGAATGGGTTGTTTATCTAGCTAGCTCTATTGCACACTGCGTGGTGGCCACTGTTCCTGCATTGGATTGTTTGAGTTAAGGACACAATTCTCTCAAAATGGCTTCTCCCACATCGACGATAGAAACGCAAGTTACCATAACGGAAGGCCTACATCCCCAAACTAATCAATAGCATTATGCCTGGGCTCCTTCTTTTCTTTCTCAATGGCAAACTTTCTTCTAACCGTCGCAGTTGCTTTGGAAAACTGTGTAGGCTAATTTGACATGTATACCACCCCCCTGCAGGTCGGGAAACAATGAATTGACCTGCAGTCCAGAGTTTCCTGGGCGAGTCGCAAAAGGCAACTAAAGAGGGGGAAGCGTTTCTTTGCTTGTTAAAGCTGAGGCCTAGGCATTGAACCGGACTGAAATAGTCTTTATTACTGCACACGGTCCTTGAACAACAACCCCATCGCCCACATGTATATTGTATAACAAGGAATGTAAATTTCTTGCTGCTTTCTTCTTGCTTCTTTTTCTTCAATGCTTCTTTTGGATAGGTGTATGCTATCATCACACATGCTTGATATTGTATGTGTTCTGTATTGAATGAATGTTGTATGATGTTGTATGATGTTGGATGAATGTTGGTACCATAGTTGATATTGTGTGTGTGCTTGATGAATGTTGGATGGTGGAGCATTCCATGAGGGAACAAGGTGATTTTGTCTGGACGAGGAATGATGGCCAAGCGTGGACTGTGTGGCGCCAGGATCATCAATCATTGTTTCTCTTCACTTCATCACTCTCACGCTGTCTGGCATTTTTTGCAGTGTGGTTTATGCTTCCAGACGTCTTTCTCTTGGTGCTGTAATAATTATTGCAGCGGCTGCGCGGTTCAGCAACGGCGGCTCTAGATCTTGAACAATGGGGTGTGGATGGGATGGCTAAAGCGTTGGTGGGTAAGTAAGCAAATCTTAAACCCGTCCCAAATATGTGCGTTTTTTCTAATAAATTCACGAGCTGGCGAAGGGGGGGGGAATGAATTTTGTTAATGTTGTCGCACATGTATGTAGCAGCAAAGCTTAGGCGGAAATTACAGACAAAATGGCTGCACATGCGTGAAGTGGTAACGCACAGAGTAGCATGTATCACCTCTGGCATCTCCCTGAAGCTGCCAATGGTCAGTGGTTAAAGTGGGCCAGATCCCGCCGGGTCTCAGACCCGGCACCTCAAATGTGGGACCCGCCACCTCAAATGTGGGACCCGGCACCTACAATCTGAGACCCGGTACTTTCAATAAGATTGCGATCCTGTTCCATAACGAAAGATCAGAATCATTAGCATTTACAGTAGGCTAACTTACTTAGCATAGGCCATGATCTGCATGACAGAGCCGCTCAGAGCCGTTCTACAGAGCCGCTCAGAGCCGCTCAAAGCCGCCGAGAGCCGCTCAGAACCGCCTAGAGCAGCTCAGAGCATCAGAGCCGCAGAGTCGCAAGAGCCTCTCAAATATCCGACGGGGGGTTATACACTCCTTAAAATGGCAAAGTGAAAGCATTTATTTTGCCATTGTAATTTAGCGGGTGTTTTTTTTTATATGGGATCCCCCACCTCTTGCTTTCCACCTTAAACACTGCACTGGCTTCTGGCTTCTTGGTCGCTTTGCTGAAATGTCACTTTGTTTGTAATTAATGTGTTCGACAGTACTTACTAGTCTTTCACAACCATGCGTGCTGGTTTACTGTTGTAACTCATTGCATATCCCATTCAGTGCCTCGGGACGAAGCAAAGAACCGTTCTCCACTGTACGCCCCATGCTCTCCGTTGTAGCGTGCAGCTCGTAATAACAATAATAAATAATAATAATAATGGGTTTAGAGTTCGTTTCGGCGTCTAATGACGTCATCGGGTATCTTCTTGTAGGCTACAGCCTGTCGCTAGAGTAGCCTGCACATGTAGTTGGTCTCCTGTTCGGTGAGACGCGTCGTTCGGTCCTCGCTAATGTCGAGCGACAGCATCGTGTCGCGTGGCGTGCGCCTCTCACAAGGCGTACGTCCGCCACAGTCGCTCCTCGTCTGACCCCCTCCCCTAGGTCCTCGCCTCCTAGCCCCAGCCCCCTCCTTGCATATGCTCCGCCTGTCCCCTGCTCTCCTCTCTCCGCATACGCTACCACTGCCGCCCTCCCCGCATATGCTCGCCCGGCCCCCTCACTTTCTCTCCGCATATAATCCGCCAACCCCCTCACCTCACTACATGTGCGCCCCCAGCCCCCTCCGCTCACTGCATGTGCGCTCCCAGCCCCCTCCCCTCCTTTCACTGCATGCGCGCTCCCAGCCCCCTCCCCTCCTCTCATTGCATGCGCGCTCCCAGCCCCCTCCCCTCCACTCACTGCATGTACGTCCCAAGCCCCCGCATGTTCCCGCAGCCATCCCAAGCATTCTTGAGCTTCATTCTCGCATTGACACCGACTAATGTTTGCAGAGCGCGCATGATGATGACCGCGGCATCAGTACAGTAAGCAGTAATTGCAATAGAGATGTGAATGTTGAATAACGGAAATAGAACGTACATGTATTGCAGAATTAGGTTGTTAGGATTATTATTTTATGATAAATTTTCTGTATCCGCACCGAAGTTGTAATGTGCTGTATATGCATTGCAAAGTACACTGCATAGATCATTGCAATAATTTAATAACTGACGAAGCGCTAACACGGCGGTTAGTTCTGGAACAACTCGATGTCATCATGCAGAGCATGTCAACTGCAGAAAGCTGCACAAACTGCAGCTAGGCTCATCCTCTTCTTCGCTGCTATTGCAGATGTTGCATTATTACCTTCCCACTTCTTCTTCTTCTGCCACTGCTGCTGCTGATGCGGCTGTTGCTGCTGCTGTTACGGAAGGAAATTCAGTTGTGTCGTTGCTGCAAAACCCACTGCTTCCACTGCTGTTGCTCTCACAATTGTTGTTGCTGCTGCTGCTGCTGCTGCTGCTGCTGCTGCTGCTGCTGCTGCGGACGATGTCACGGCTTTAACGCTGGCTCAATGGAACGCCGCGCCGTCTCGCCCGCTCATTGCCGAGTCACCGCCGCGCGCAAAAATGGAATCTGCGCTAGTTTATCTTGGCTCTTGCTAATTTGCATAGCTGCTGGAGGAATTGGTTTAGATTTGGATAAGGCTAGGGCTGCGGTAGGGTTAGTAAGTTCGTTGGGGTTAGAGTTTAGTTAGGATCAGGCCTTGTTTGGGGTTTGGGTTTGTTTTGGCCTGCTGATTTTATTTTCATAAATTTCGTCTAGCCGGATGCTAATTAGCAAGAGCCGAGATGGATTGGCGCAGATTCGATTCTCGCGTGCCGCGCTGCTCTGACTGCGACTGCTGTGTTGCGGTCCCCTTATTGATTCCTCACATTGTCGCCGCGCCTCTTTCATCGGCCCGCGCGCTTCTATTTTATCGACCGACGAACCGAGGTCAAGAAATGATTGTTGAGACACAATAATATTGACTGCCTCACATTGCAGTGGCAATGTCAGTGAACTAAAGCAATGCACGGCGGTCCAGTTTCAATGTAGCGTACATGCACGGTGATTTTTAAAAATGTATGGTATAAAAAATGCTTGATATAAAAATGCCTGACAACTAAAGTATCGGCGGTCCACGCACTATCATGGGCGGATATGAAAGAGGATGCCAACATATCGGACACAATGCCAGACATGATGTCCTGCAAATCATGATTCATAACCTCACCATTGACTCAACGATTAATACTTGTACAGGATTTCTTACTATCATGCGCTCTATGTTCAATTGTTCAGAGTACTGATGCAATTAATTGGGTGTAAATATCGATGTTGAAAAAGTTCTTAGTAAAAGATCTAAGTTTAAAAAGTCTATTTGCGTCCTTTAACGCGTCACGTGTATCAAATAACAACTAAGTTTCACAAGTAAGTTATAAGACAAAGGTGAACTTCGTAGTTTACATACTATGCTAGATTCTATGTACACTTGTACAGCAAATGTACAAGTTTGCTGACAGTTGACAAGATACAGCGTCGCGAGCGACAAATGTGTCAGCCGCGGACGGCTGCCTGGTCCACAGACTACCGTCAATGATTAGATCTGTGTTTAAAGCATAAACTCTATGAGACATCATCTGTGCTGTAGGCTTGGAAGGCTTGAAGGCAGTGGCGTATTTGGCCCTTTACTAATGAGGGATCCGTGGGGGGCAGGATGTATGCATTACAGGGGCTGCAGTATGTTGACACATAACACACAACTTCAGCTGCTATAAAACACCAAACTTCAACTGCTATGAAACATCAAACTTCAACTGCTATGAAACATCAAACTTAAACTGCTATAAAACATCGAACTTCAACTGCTGTTAAACATTGAACTTCAACTGCTATAAAGCATCAAACTTCAACTTCTATAAAACATAGAACTTCAACTGCTATAAAACATCGAACTTCAACTGCTGTTAAACATTGAACTTCAACTGCTATAAAGCATCAAACCTCAACTTCTATAAAACATAGAACTTCAACTGCTATAAAACATCACACTTCAAATTCTATAAAACATAAAACTTCAACTACAAACTTCAACAGGTGGTGAAGAATGGCCTTGGGGTACTTGTTGGCGGCAAGAATGGCCCAAATATCGATTATCGGCCCCAGCTCGCCCGCACGGCGATATAAGCCACGCCGGTACAAGCCACGCCTGTACAAACCAAGCCGATACAAGCCACGCCGGGTCTCGATTACCAGCATTCTTATTCAATTTCGTCGCCTCGCCGCCGTTCGAGGAATGGGTTTTTTATTCAATTGTTGAATAATGTAGGACGTCAAGTACACGATGGGAGGAGGCTTGGCTGGTTTGGCAGCGGTGCACAGTTTCCTAGAAGAAAGGATTGTGTGGGAATAAACAATTGGGCGCTAAGGGACGAAGCTAATTGAGTGATTTAGCGATGTGAGAAAAGATAATTTGTATCTGTGGTGGTTTAGGTAAGCCCGGAATGGAGTATGGCTATACTGTATGGCACTTGGAAATGCATGTTTTTGCAAGTTGCCAGTACAATAATTGATACTGTTTTTACTTGCAAATTTGGTGCTGGCGCCTTATGTTCGGTATAAATTTGAAGTGCTTGTATATAATACCTTAATTTGTGTCCATATGTTTCTATGGACATGTTTTGTCTTGCCTTTTAATAAATTTTTATCCAAAAATACCAGATCATTTTTCCGATAGATTTTCTAAAAGATCATATATTGTTCTCCGCAAAACATTCAGAAAATATTTAGTAAAGCTCGGCCTGTTTTCTGTAATATTTTGAATACAAAATCTGGCACTCATATTTTTTATGAGGTTGATTATGAACTAGCGTCATGTACTGCGGATTAGTTTTTTCATAAAACTGTTTACAATAGATCGAGCAACATCGATCAACTTCTAAATTTTTGTCACGCAACTGAGAGCTCTGCTTGTGTCTTGCGGCAGGTTATCTGATTGGCTGTCAGAGAGGTGACACTTAGACAG
Organism: Chamaedrilus cognettii; assembly: GCA_034695025.1. Lineage (NCBI taxonomy): Eukaryota > Metazoa > Annelida > Clitellata > Enchytraeida > Enchytraeidae > Chamaedrilus > Chamaedrilus cognettii. Next base: position 3,998 of record JAQIWG010002478.1, on the reverse strand, counting down.
GTCTTGTGAGTGAATGGCCGTTGAGGGCTGTCACTAGACAGCAGGGGAGTTCGCCAACGTTGTCTTGCGGGCCACTTGTTACTTTCTTGGCGGAAAAAATATAAAGATATATACGCTGGAGAGGAACAGATAAGAGATTGATGCAAGTGCGAGGGAGATAAATTATTCATACATATGATTATATCAGAGCATCAGAATTATTGCAAAATACTGCATTTTTGGATATAACAAGGGCGGCGTGCGCTATAATGGTAGAGTTACTGATCCGAAGCCTAACATATTTAGAAGTGTAATACTGATGCGATACTCATCTTCATCTATAGCCTTTGAAAATGACATGTTGACGTGATCACATAGCTAGGCCTATGTCTTAGACTGTAGTTTGGGCCTTTGAAAAATGCAGGGCGTCATAAAGACTTCACTAGAGACACTATTACTGTGAAATGCAGAGAATATACCATTATTTAAATGATTGCATCGCATTGAACATAGGCTACTGCACATCAAAATTATTGTTGAGCAGTATGTCATGATGAATTTATCAAACGACTAATTCCTATTTTGTGACCATAGAAAACGACATAAAATATAGGTTCATGGCAAAAGGATTTTTATACTGCTCACAAGGATTTCTATTGTCGACTTAACTATATATGTTTCATTGTTTGCTGTTAAGTATTTATAGGAAGTGGATGGTTAGCGATTGTGAATGAAATGATGCATGACGTTCGATGTCTGCAGGGGACGTGAAGACGCAGACGAAGCCAGAGTTGCGCAAGGACTGTGTGGAGGTTCACGTCACCACCACACCCTCCCTGCCTACATCAACCACAGCGACCCTTCAGTTGTTTGAAGGTAGTGAATGAGCCCACTGAGTGAATGAGCCTGTCTTATGATTAGCTCTGTTGTCATTGTGTTTGTTCATGTCATCTTGTTTCTGTCGTTTTTGCTTCTTGTTGTTTTGGGACCGTGTGTAGGAACTAAAGACAATATACTGTCCGGTTTTGTGCAAGAGAGCCGGCACAGAACTGTTCCCCCTTTTCTTTAGTCGCATTTTACGACAAGCCCGGGAAGCTCTGGGCTGCAAGCCAATTTTTGGTTTTCCGGACTGCAGGAGGTCTTGTTTGTGTCATATATTCTTATATGTTATCAGCTTATTGAAGGATACACTTTCAAGTATTCTGTTTCAAACAAATTTCATGTCGCATCCTTGAGAAAATTTGTTGTTAGCCTACGATTAGAAATGTCATCGGTTGTTTGAATGTGCTAAATTTGCAATAATACTTATTCTCTATTATGGTTCTAAAGTGCAGAAATGTCTGACCTCTGACATTCCAAGTCAAAGGCCAGAAATTTATTGTGCATTTCATTTTGCTTGTCGATGGAGATTGATCGCAGCCTTTGTGTTGCGGCGGTTTGCTGCTACGCTGCACTTGAATAGTTCATTGCATGATTGCAGCTACTTATTGCACAAATTGCCTGCCAATGATTTTCATCAAACGACAAAGGGAGCGTGTGGCAACTGTATCCCGCTGTTGAGCAGCTGGTCACGTTTGACCAGGCCGGGCTCTAACTGTCAGCAACAAAAAAAACACCACGAATTGTTCGAGTCATTAAAGGCCAGAGCCTTTAATGACTCGAACCTGTCGTTCTTCATTTTTTCAAGGACGCCTAAAATTGCATCTGAACTCAGCCATTTGGGAATATTTTTGAATTTCACAGCTATATTGCCAAATGATATTCAACATAAGAGTTTTTTAAGCTTCTTTTTCTTAATACGGTGTAGACATTAATAACTTCACCATCCAAATCATTGAACAACCAATTAAAATCGAGTGATGACATGGATCAAGGACCATCTACTGATATTCCGTTGCGCTCAGTATCGTCGAGACTTGCCACTATTAATATTGTTATTACGATTAAGACCTTGCTAATTGTCAGTATATTAATTTGTGCCTCTCAGCTTGCAACAATTTCTGTTTGCTTGAAAACCAATTGACAATTGATCTTTGTGATGTCAAGATTCGTTTTAAAGTCTGGTAATTAATGGAAATTTTAGTTCCTCATTATTTGATCGCCCAAAACAAAAATTTATAGCAATACATACCAAAAGTTCTGTAGACAATGACCCGAAATACCCTAAATAATCATATTTGAAGATGAATTGTGGGGGCTGACTCCCCCAACCTTCCTGGAAGTTCTGTATAATGCTACATCTAATCGTGACCTAAATCTAACTCATCTGATGTTTGATTTTATTGGTTTTGAGCCATTACAACTTTATTGGTCACCTTTTCATGATCTAGGATAAGTCAACTTTAGGGCGCTTTAGCCACTCGACATTTTGGAGAAGCGGTGTTCTCAATGTTAAGTTATTTTTATATTCATTCTATAAAAGTGGAAACGTATTGCAACATGGCACACTATTTCGCATGCCTTTATGATGATTGGCACTGAAGATTAGTGCCTGATTAGTATGTCATGTCGTGTTACGTGGAATCCAGGGGGGTAATTAATTTTGACTGACCCTTTGGTGCAATACTGTGCTAAAAATAGAAATTGCGATCAACATCATTATTGTTGGTCATTGGCAGATTGCATAATTATAACGCTCTCATAAGCCAATCAAATCAAAGTGGCCTAATAGCCGTGTGGATAACGCTGCTTGGTTCGAAAGCAGAAGGTTTTGGGTTCGCATCCTAAATCGGATAATTTTTTTTACAGGTTTGTGACAAGTTTTTTGTTTATTTTAAAAATCGGTTTTTATTAGGGTTAGAGTTAAGTTAGTAAGGTGAGGGTTTAGAAAATTTTATGTTTGATTTATGTTAATTTTTTGAGTGGAATTAGTTTTTGTTATTGTGAGGGTTGGGTTAGTGTTTGGTTGGGGTTAGGGTTTAATTTACTGAAGGTTTATCTTGTTAAATTCTGTAAAAAGCTATTTTTCATAGTTTTACCTAATCATGTTGTGCCAAAGGGTCAGTAAAAGATTTCTTCACGTTCAGGGCGCGCCAGGGCCGGGTCGCGAAGATCTGCTGCACAGCGCGCGGTGGTGGCACGGCACTTCTCGCTGTCCGGCGCCACCGGTCTGTGCACCAGGCACGAGGCGCAATCGACGCGGGGCGAGCTGCGGCCCGGCCTACTCGATGCGCACTACTCCGCACAGGCCGCCGTGAGTCCTGCACAATAACTTGGCTGTACATACAGTGACAACGGCGTGCTGTTGTGATATGATTTTATCGATTTTATTTATTTATTTTTTTTTTTATTTTTTTTTTTTTTATTTTTATTTTTTTTTTTATGAATAAACAGTTGGAAAGGATTAATGTTTGAATAAACGAAAGCTGTTATAACATCTATCAGAATTCAAGCTTGCCGGAGCTGGTTAGGGGGAGCTATCATCGGTTAGTACCCAGTAACATTTCTTGAGCATAAATTCGCATCAAATGAGAATGTGTAGGACGCTTTTACAATGTAATGACATCAGGTACTTGCAAACTCAAGCCAAACGAACTCTAGCCATCCATAATCGTCAGCTATGCTTAATGCTAAGTCGATCCAACACCACACTACTTTCTAGGTCTGTCAGCCTTACTCCATGTACACCAGTTTTAGACTTTTCTTTCCGCAGCGAGACGTTCCAGTCTCTTTCTCTGTGTGAAGTCGATGCTAATCGATAGAGTGCTAAATCACCTGCCTACCAATTGCCATCTAGCGGCCGGGTGAGAGGTGGGGGATGAGGGGTAGGGAGTGAGGGGTGGGGGGTTGGGGGGGGTGAGGGACGAGGGGTGGGGGCGGCAGCGTTCTGTTCGATCGCGACCGGACGGCGTGCGTGACCGTGCAACCAGGGAAAGGTCAAGCTGACTTGAAAATGTGGAGCAGGAAGGCAGATTAATGCGGATTAACGACGATGCCATTTGATATCACTACAATGCCATTTGGTATCACTACAATGCCATTTGGTATCACTACAATGCCATTTGGTATCACTACAATGC